>JALIZH010005265.1:0-17155 GCA_030522465.1 Rhipicephalus appendiculatus | reverse complement strand
TTCTTCCACGAACACGCTAGCTAGCACTGCGTATGTATAACAGCAATTGAAGAAGCACGGCCCGGAAGCTATCTCCCTTTGTCCGCCTTCCTTTTGGCAATTTGTCTATTGTTTACAATTCTGAGCTATAGGAGCCCGTGCTAAACGTCTCGCGGAGGTTACAGACAACGTTTCTTCCACAATGGCTTGGCTAATGACATGGAAACGCTTGCGGCTAATGACGGCCCTGCTGTGCCTGGCAGTCATCAGGCAGTTGCGGGTTGCTTGGACCACCTTCCAGTTGGAACGGGCCCTCCCTCGCCCGTTCCTTCTTGCATATACTCGGAAGATGGATTGTCTTTTCTGCACTTGCATGAGGTACCAGTCAGTTCGCGCGCTAGAAGAAGTAGTCTGTTTTACGCTACTTTATAGCTACAGTGCTACACAAGTTTTCCCGCTGTAAAACCACTCCATGATTTACCCGTCTCGCCTATATGCGCATTATTATTCCCGAACATCGATTTTTTTTTATTTGCTGCAATTGTTTCTGTGCCAATTTCGCAACGATAATCAAATTTTGTATTGTCGGGCCTTTAGTGGCCTTGCCCACACGTGTACATTGGCGCATATGCCTTAACAGCTTGTATGATAGCCAGAACTGGTACGATAATGATAACGTTTGTCGGGCTTTAGTGGCCTTGCCCTCACGTGGACATTGCCGCATATGCCTTAACACTTTGTATGATATCCAGAACTGGCACGATAATGATAACGTTTGATCGAAAGTGGTAATGGGAGCACGAGGGCTAGCAATACTTACTTTTTTCATATTCGTGCAATACATTTGCTAAAAAGAAACGCACTGCACATTTGCTAAATAGTGTTCCCAGATATCAAATAACACTTACTTATCATGCGTGGGATTCGGTAAGGCAAGTTAAATATATATATAAGAAGCAAAAACCTGTAACAGTCTAGGAGAGTGACAAAGAAATTAAAATGAAAGGCAGAAAAGTTCACCTGATGATACTTGATGTTAAACACTCCACTGAGGGAAGGGCACATTGGTAGAAAAAGTAACGCAAGAAAAGAAACAAATGATGTACAAGCCCACATAGCAGCTCGAACTATAACATGTGCCCGTTGTTTGCCTTTTAAAGTATCCACGCAATATGCATTTTGCCAGCAAGAGCTCATTCTGGCGTACCTGACAATTATTTAAAATTAGCTCACTGGACTCCTTGACAATTAAGGACCATGAGAGAGAGAAACATATGCTTTTAAGAAATAATATGCCTGGGGAACTAAAACATTAGCATTGCTTCATAAGTACAGTTCTAAACAGTACACACGGGGTCTGGTGCCGAAAAAAAGAAACGCGTTCTTACTTGCCAATTAGATATACAATAAAGGTTAGCCTCTAGACTACGAAGAAATTCTAGCAGTCTGTAATAAGCTCCGTTGGTAATTTTTAGAGAATACTTTGTGTTCACTAATACAAGAAATCAAACTTAACATTAAATTATCGGAATTTTACACATTACGGCATGATTAACTGCGTGCTACAGTTTGATTTGAGGTCCTAGAGGCACCGTAAAAGCTGCAATGGAACTGCGTACAAAACTGTACGCAGCATAAAGGCCTCACAATTGCCAAGCTCCGGTTAAAACAGAAAAAATGGCATCCAACCACATCTTAACGCAGCCAGTGGTTTTACACTTTATCACCAATTTCTACACGTTTAGTCGTCTACTACACGAGCGCAAAATGTCAGCCGGCTGGAAAAACCAAAACGCACCCGGCCAATGTTTGCTACTATACCGATGTGCCGCCTGAAACTCACGTTCTGATGGTAATTGATGTCAAGGTAATTTGCCGTAATCGCAGCAAGACACGTGAACCAGATGTGACAGTTTGCGAAGTTCTACTTGGTTAACGTACATCAACCTGGGGATCAACGAACACCCTTGACATACGCCAGCCTGAAAGAAGCTCGCTCACTCGACGCCAGCTTGTCATCCGAAAATGTTCCCACTTTACTGCTTAAATCTCTTTCCAGTTGTGGTAAAGACAATTTTATAATCGTATTAGCCTGTGGCATAAGTTGAACCGTGCTGTCAGAAGTCCGTTTTATTTATCGTATTTTCTGATTTTTATATATCTAAAAACAGGCCCACCAGACAAGAGCACTCTTAAATTATGAAGTAGGCATTGGCGGTCGCTGGGCCTGGAAGCATCCCGACATGATATTATTGTTTAATTGACTCTTTTGGCTGCGATTAATTATTTTGAAGTGTAAAGCGAACGATGCTGCGAGAACGCTATCTGAACATGCTATTTGCTTAATAATAACCATTTTAAGGACAAATTAACATGGGGTGTTGAATGCGTGAAAGTTTCAATAATTTATTATGATCCGATGGACATATCGTTGGCGAAGCATAATAGTGCTTTGCGCAGTGTCACTCAATGCATCGAGCATATAAGGTTTATCTAATAAATGTATTTTAATCTTCACCGTCTGAAGGTCGTGTCACATCGGCGGCCTTCTAGACTTACATCACATGTCGCATCACTTTTAGTGATTACATTCGTAACGTCTTTACGTGCTTACCTCGAGTCATTGCGCGTGTCGCTTGTTACATGTTTAAACGTTTGATGTTGCACGTCTTTCAGTACAGACTGCACATAATCTAGTGGCACACTGCATTGCCGGAGTAATATTTGCTTTTTATTGGACATATGCTTATATTTTGTTTTTGCGCGACGATACTTTAGTCGCCTTCATTGAATATACGCCTCGATTATGTATTGGCTGCTAGAATTCGGAGCAACAAGAAGATTATCTCCCTCATTGGTATCACTTGCCGCATGTGTCACATCACGCCAAACGGTGGAGAGTCTTGGGAAAAAAGATTGCAGTATTTAGCAATTCGCGAAGTACATTGAATACAAACTGAGTACAAAGGGGGATGAGTTCACCAAAACCGTCCAGTGGTGCAGTGTCTTGGCACTGCAGCATTTATCAATACGCAAATACTTTGCATAAAAACTGAGTCCAAAGGGGTTCGATTTACCAAAGCAAGTGAAACGGTGCAGTGTCTTGGCAAAACTTATTTCAGTATTTATCATTAAGCGTAGTACTTTGAATACAAACTGAGTACAAAGAGGGTTGGATTCACCAAAACCTCATTGTATACCTGCGACTTCTTTCGCTATCGCTGGCCACAAGGACGTAGACAGAAATGATGTACACAGATACCTGCGAAACGTCCGTATGATAATTTTTCTGATCAAACGATTACAAAACATAAACCTGGGAATCACTTGATCCTGATATGTTCGGAAAGTTAGCTGCGTATGCTTTAGAATAAAAGTGCAGCAAACAAAGTTTTCGAGTCCCAATCAAGAAAACAGGGTAATTCAAGTGTGTTGCAGGTGCTAACTCAAATTTTAGGGATAGCCAGGTGAATAACTCCCAGAGAAGCCATTAGGCATGGCAGCGATTGCGTCTGCGAAAACAGCTATCAAGAGCTTAAAACACTCATGTAGACAGCGAGCCCACTGTAAAAACTTGGTTATGGACAGCTTTCGTCGAAACCCTCTGCACGCTTGAACGCACAGTTAGAGTTCGCCCCAACTTTAAAACATATTACTTTCAAAGCCTTGAGCACAATCCACTTCCTTCTCAAAGCCCTTTGCAATGTTGCAAGTGGTGATGCCAAGGGCAGTACTCGCAGGTGATGGCGAAGTGTGCAGGGATAGGGACAAATGTTTCATTCTAAAGTAGAGTTTCGTCCTTTATTCTAAGAATTTTGCGATATTGCCACAAAGCGAGCGGTATAAGAAACCTGCGAGATAATAAACGAGCACATCAGTGCAACGTAAGATCACCAGTGAAAATACGTCAAAGTGTATTTGCCACAGTTTTGTCAAGCAACACAATTCTGGTATTCAAGGTGATTTATTGATATTCGATAGGACATTCATAAAAACTAAACGTATGTAGCCTAATGCTTAATCGCAGAGCCCTAAGCCTGGCTAAGTGGTTAATAATGCTACCAGATTGTCTTGCAAATCAGAAAGCGAGCTTAATACGAATACGTTGGGCATAGGCACGAGGACCAGAACGAAATACTCACAACAGACAGGTGCAAGTTGGTTTCCTTTGGTCCTGATGTTCTTGCACAGCGTATTCACTAATGTGATAAGTTAGGGGTTACTCAGTGGACCCAGGTGATCGGACGCACTCAAGACAGCCTGATAAATACGACGACGTTATTTATATGGGACGAGAGCAGCATGACACACAAAAGAACATCACGACGATACGCGGTTAAAAAGATAGAAAGTCTACAGTAAGGTTCCTTTCGCAGGGTGACGAAAGTCTAAGTCTCAATAGTCAACGCGCTTCACTCCCGCTCTATCGAGTTCTCGGCGACACCACTCACGCGCACCGTCGTTACGATGACCATAGCACGGGGCAACGTGGCGCCGAGTTTGTCGTGGTAGCATCCGTGGTGTGAACACGCCTTGTCATGTTGCTCGCTGGCTCGAACTAGAAGCTGTGCCCCACCATGACGTCTTGCTGGTGTCCTGGTAACGTTCGATCGGGGCGAGCGCCCAGGGCACGGAGTCTAAAGCCCCGGTGACAATCGAAGCCGGCCGCGCACGAATTTACGAATCAGTCTTCTTTCCCCTCTTCTATTTCTTGTGAACTCAGGGTTGT
Organism: Rhipicephalus appendiculatus; assembly: GCA_030522465.1. Taxonomy (NCBI): domain Eukaryota; kingdom Metazoa; phylum Arthropoda; class Arachnida; order Ixodida; family Ixodidae; genus Rhipicephalus; species Rhipicephalus appendiculatus. The sequence continues at coordinate 12,447 of JALIZH010005265.1, read as the reverse complement.
TTTGCTGATGGCGCTGTCATCACATTCGTCACAGTAAGTATCTTACACCCACTCAGCAAAGACGAACAACTATGAACATAGTAAAGGAAGTGAACATTATGATCGTTAATGTGGACGCCCTTCATGTCTCCTGGCTCTACCGCATTAAAGCACAACTTCCTATTGATGTACATCATTCAGATCAACTGTGTTTAAAGCCTGGTGTGTGACCTTAACGTTTGGTTGAGTTGCACCATTGACAACTTTCCTGACAAAAACACTGACCTTGAATTTCGGATCTCTGTTCCCTAAAAAGATTTGCTGACGATGTTGTTTCTTTAAATTGGGCCATGCTGCAGAATGAGAACAACCATTTCAACTTTGAGGCCCTGTTGCTTCTACTCTTGCCCATGTAAGAGCCTTTCATTGAATTCTCGCTCCTAGATGGGGACAGCTAAGCGAGGTTATAAGCAATGTCATGAAACCGTCAGAGAAGCAGAAAATAATCTCGCCTAGAAGCTCGCTTGGGAATTCGAACGCGATGACACCTCATTTACGAAACGACGGCTATCTTGCGCGTACAGCTTTCACGGTGGCAGGATCCTCTAGGAATAGCATGGTGTCCATTGAGCAATACTTTTGTTGGTGTGTGCTATTCGAGTAGGACCAGCGAGGATTAGGTGGGCTGAGTCGCAGCTATCAAAATGCACCGAAGTCAACGCCCTCGCTACGCCACCGAAATTGCTGTTGCGTGTCGGATTTGGGTCAAAGGACGATTACTTCCCATGAAATCACCCGAGTTAAAACATGGATTGACGAAAACCGCGGCTGAATAAATAAAAGAAACAGTTTTCTTACATGTAACTACAAATACTTCCGTGCCATCGCAATGCTTCAAGTGCAATGCTTCAAGAATGCGGTTAAGAACCATAAAAATGTGTACACTTCATTTGGAAAGAAGAGAATGCCTACTTTAAAAAAATATTTGGTTTGTAAATCAGAACAAGACTTTAAATCACGATGAGTAGCTGAAACACAAAAATCGCAAGGTCCCTAAATTCGTTTACCTAAGGCCAATGGAACTCGAAAAGCCATCTTTTTTTTTTCACTCGATTGCATAGATTCCCTGCCCTCGATTGCTTCCCCCCACGCAACCTGGCTTTTCCCGCGCCTTATCAGTTCTCCTTCTCTCACCGGGATCGTAGGAAGTGCAAGCATTCCGCCCATCACGTGGTTTTGCAAGATATCCGAGATCGGCTAACCTTGGAGCAAGCCACGATGCCATGTGATGATGTCATGTAATGTGACGTTATAACAACGTCACGACCATCCAACCATGAAGTGATTAATTTTAGAGAGCTCTGACTTTATGATGACGTCAGATGGCTACTTCACCACATCGTGATTGTGTCTCACATCACTCGTGTCGGCGCCGACAGTCACCTTTTGCCTTCAGTGAGCCATGTAAGGCTTGCGCCTTAAAATAAAATTGACTAAAATTTTAGCGTTTTAGGAGAACAAGCCAGATAATAACTTTAGGCACACCGTATTGGGAGAGATGTAATTATTTTGACCTTTTATTTCGTGTCATTCTGTGAACTCAGTCTAGCTGCTCTTTTGTGTTCATTTCACTTCTCATTGCTGTGGTTTTCACAAATCCTATTATCGCTGAAAAGAGTAGCTGGCACTATACAAAAACGCAACATATTGTAAACACCACATAATAATAAATAATAATAATTGTGACCTCCTGGAGTGCATAACATGCGCCAGAGTGCGTGTAAGATACCTTCGCAATTCGCTCCATCGAAGTACAGCCGCCATAGGCGAGAAGTGAAGCTGCGGTTTGCGCCTATAATATTGCTACGCGTGTTATTTTGATGTGCTCTGTTTAAACACACAAAGACTGTGAGCAATGCTCGGCGCAGATCGCGCCTCAGTGTTCGAGAAGCTTCACATTTGTAGTATACCGTTCTGTTAACATTGCGCACACGATGGAGGCGAAATGGTAGAGGCCCGTGTACTGTGCGATGTCGGTGCAAGTTTAAGAACACCGAGATGGTCGAAATTTCCGGAGCCCTCCACTACGGCGTCTCTCATAATCATGTCGTGGTTTTGGGACGTTAAACCCCACATATTATTATTATTAACATTGCGCACAGCACGCGAACACTCAAGATTATTCCAGAGCTTGAGCGACAACCAGTGATAAGGCTAGAATGTTCGACGCGTGATGTATAAAAACCGGCGCGCTCCAACGATGATCAGATTATCATGTTATTTGTTAGCTTTATCTGCCTATAAATCGGCGGCCCTGCGAGTTAATAGGCGACCTTGCTTCCGAGAGATGTGCCGCGTTGCCACTGCTTGGGGCTCGTGATTGGGAAAGCTACAGGTGAAAGACGCGGTCAGGCATTTACGCAATGACAGGGAGCAATGGGAACTTGGTGCCGACATCGTGAGAAGAACGAGATTAGGCGTACTTACGCTGCTATCGCGCATTCAGTAATTCCCAGTGTAGCTGGAACTACCATTGCATGAGCATCGCTTGTGATCGAATTTGGTGCAGAGAGAGAGAGTGATAATTTATTAGAAGGCAGACAGGTCGGCCTGAGCTTACGCGCTCTAGCCTGCTACTCTACACCGGGGATAAGGGGAGGGGAAAAAAGAGGGATGGAGGGTAATGATGGGGACAGGAAGAGGTGGTGCGTATGTACAGTAGCCACTTAGCACAGTACCCTACGGCTTGGTATCCAGTCCAGTGCTTTTGAGAAAATCTAGAACCACCCTTGTGGCAGTTTTTGACACTGTTTGGTCGCACATTGCTGACAAAATGCGATTTTCACTAAGTGGTGTTAGTCCGATGCCTGCCAGCGTTGAAGTTAGCATCTTCCTTTGCGTCACGTATAATGGACAGTCACAAAATATATGGGCTAAAGTTTCGCGCACTTGGCAGCGTTCACAGTTCGGGCTGTTCCGCACAGCAGATTAGGTGCGCGTAGCGTCGAGTAAAGGCAACGCCCAGGCGAATTATGGTGCAGCACACTAGCATGTCTTCGGCTGATTTTAGCCGGAATGCGAAAAGTCATATCGGGGTCTGTTTCCCGCAGACGCTTGCTCCGATGATCTGGTTGCGACCAGTAAGTGGCCGAGCATTCGCGCATGAGCGATCTCAACAATGTGTTGACGTCACTTCGCGAATACGGTATTTTGACGTTCCATGGGGGTGTTTTATACTGCCGTTCTTGCTTCACTATCAGCTAGCTCGTTGCCAACCAAGCCACAGTGTCCAGGAACCCATTGGAATGTAATTATTTTACAGCGAAGGCTGTTATGAGATCACAACAACGGCCGTTTTTGCGCCCTAGTTGTCCGCCTCCGCCGCCGCCGGTGTCTGTAACCACTATCGCGCGAAATAAGAAAAAAAAACTAAATAGATAAAAAGTACCTATGGCAGAATGGGTATCGAACTCGGGCCCTCTGCGTGGCAGCCTGGCACTCTACCACAGATCTACCCCAGTGCTTGAAACTGCGTCGCAAACTGACTCTATGCAGGCTTCATGTCGGGTAAGGAATCGCGTTAACATGTGTTGTAAAGCGTTTTGGAACAGTAAAGTAACAACCAGGCGTCACACAATGCGAACTGCGTAACGAGTGGGTCGTTCAATGCTCCAACCTATTACAAAAGCGTCAGGCATAATTCTTCATCGTCGTCAGCCAGAGCATCAACAAAGTGCACATAATACGTTGCAAGTGTGTAGCGGGTACCTCGCTTTTCCGAAGAATGACGAATAATGGCGTATTGGACGCTTCCCCACTACACAAAAAGGTATGATGATTTATGGCGTAGTGGGTACCATGCAAGTGAGCTTGTAGTAGTTGCCCCATGAGTGTTTAACCCTTTGTTGCCCAAAATTTTGTTTCAGTGCACAACATCAAGAAAACTCTGGCATGTTCAAAGAAAGGGCAAAATATGCCAATAACGTTGTCAGAAAAAAAATTTGATTATTTATAGGCCAGTAATGAGTTGTTGCTCCTGAGCAACATTGGGCACCTGTGGTGCTACTTCACATGGCAGGCCTTGAAACAGTTGCGACTTGGGATCAGGTATAGATGCATGTTGCATTTAGCGCATTGCAGAAATGTGTACCCGAACATGCACAACTTCCGTTGGGATCTTCTTTTTGACCGTACTGGGGCTAGTGATTCTATCTTTTTCTCGCTCTCTGTGTACTCTTTCTCTCGCATTTTATCTTTTCCTCTTTTTTTCCCTTTCTTTTTCTCTATTTCCCTATTGAAAATCCTTGGTTGGTGGATACTGGAATCGTTGCTGGATATGGTGGAAACAATAGTGGATGTGGTGGAAATAATATTGGATAAGCTGGAAGCTTTGGTGGTCATAATGGCTGATGATGGCGACAGTGGAAAAAATGGTGGCAGATGGTGGCGGTGGTGGCGAGCCAATGGTGGTGACAGTGGAAAATGCTGGCTGATGGTGGCGATGCAAAATATGTTTTGGTGGATGGCTTGGTGAACAAGCTGGATGACGGGCATAGTGGAAACACGGTGGATGATGGTGGCATGATGGAAATGCACATGGCACAGTACGTGAAATCACTGTTATTTTCAACCTTTCCCCCTCGAATGTGTAGATAAATGTGATTGCAGTCCCAATATGCTAGCGCCGATCATTATGATGTCTAGCACACTTTTTTTTATTCATGCGGTGTCAATACCGTCACAATATTTGTGGAGCGCTGAATCCGTGAATGTTGACATGTTTATCGCGTACCCACATGAGTTTGACAACCGTGATGTGGTGTTGTATTGTGATGTTTACGTGTCTACAGGTATCGGTGTGAACAGCGACGGTAAATGTGTTACATCGCCGCGCAATTGTAGAAGTAAATTACACTTTTCAAAATACAACGGGTTGACCAGAAAACAGCCGCCACTTGATATCGCCACGCTAGAAACGCCGCTCCGGAAATTCTTGCACTCATTAGCTCAGCTGCACTTTACGGTAACAGCGAAAATGCGTGCGAAGCTAAAATACACAATCTTTTACGTTCGGCATGCGTCGATATAAGCCTCACCAAGTATGACTTCCACCATCCTATTCTACCACCATGATTTCCAGCAAAGTTTAGGCCTTGTCATCGGCGCTTCTAGGTTTCAGGATACACGATTCCGACGAGTAGGAATGACTTTCCAGCTCATCTGTGACATCGGTTAACCTAAATGAAGCGTTTTTTCTTGTGTAAGGCGTCCGCACAAGAAGCGATGAACATAGACGCGACGCGCTTCCAGCAAACGCCTCCGATCACCGATAGCCGCTGGTCACACTCGCCGGCACTTCTCTGGCTCGTATGCGAGAACACATATTTGAGAATTTGTATGCCTTACTGAACTAACATGATGACATATATTTCCCGCGCACTGCATTCTTTTTTGGCCTAGCGGTTATGTAGTTGTACTTAACGATAGCTACACAGATCAGTGCGCTGGCACGGCCGCGCTCGTTGCGCGAAAATACATCACAGTATTCAATGAACTGTACGCGCGTATTTATCGAACGAGCTTAGAGTCGACACGAAGCCTCTGCACATGATTCCCTTTCGAACGAGCGAGAAACGGATATATTAATCTAGGCAGTAACAGCTGGTTGATATGTTAATATATACTTTTTAGTCATGTTGTGAATTGTAACAGAAATTTAGTGCTGTTGCCATTATTGACATGCCATTCGTTACTGGCAACTGTTTTCTTATGTTTAATAAGTATGCAAATTTTAGTAGGAGGGGAAGATAGTGTCTCTCTCGAGTATGCGACATACAACGCGGAATTTAAACGGTGTGGTAGTGTTGACTAGTCGTTCTGTGTCCCTCAAAACAAGTTTCAGCGTGGCGTAGTGGTAAAGGGCTTGGCTCAGGATCCGAAGGTGCCACGTTCGACTCCTCGTGCCGACAGGCTTTTTTTTTTTCAAGCGTTTTTTTTTTGCTCTCCTGCTTTCTTCATTGTTTTCTATGCAATTATTTAGGTATGGCAGCTAGGGACGATGGACCGGACGGTTTAGAGCCGTTTTGCGCTCCGTTCGTTTCCAGCATCCATCGCCGCCAGCATACACGGTATTCCAGCATTGCCACCGTATTCCAGCACCATAATCCACCATAATGATGGATGGTGGAATCCACCATTCCCATGGTGGACAGATTTTCAATAGGGTTGTCTTTTTCTTTCTGGCTATCTATTTTTCTCTTCTCTGTACTCTTTCTGTCGCTCATCAAAATTACTGCAGGGACTGGCCCCGCCTTCAAACCAACTCATACACCCTCATCTATACCGCTTACATGCCATCTACACATACGCACCCCGGACTAGCCCCTGGTGAAACGAACACACAAGGACACTTTCTCACATCAGACCCCAAAGCACTGACCACCCACAGAAGCGGTCTCTCCAGGACTTACAAAAGAAACACTCAAAGCGTGGTCTTTGGAGGGGCGAATATCTCTACTGGACACGGGAAGCCAACTGGCAACACCGGACCAACCCTGGCTAAAAGTTCCTAGATTTCTTAGTCCCGGCCGGCGAGACGCGGCAGGCAGTGGGGCCCTACCGGTGAATACCACCCAAGATTGAGCCACGCAAACTTTTTTTTAAATAAAAATAAAGTTTCTTCTCCTTCTTCTTCCCGCGCGACACAAATCGGCGCACGTGTTATGGAGCGAAATATAGAAGGGGAAGAAGATAGCCTGTGCAGGCTCATAGCAATGATAGTTTTCTGTCTCCATCACACCTCAAACCTCAAACATAAGAGCTCTACACGCTCTAAAATACTGGAAACGTATCTTTCTATATCTGCTGGCACTTCCGCGTGTGCCCGCTGTTGCTCGTGAGCAACAACCCTTTTGGTGGGAAGATTTCTCTTGTGTAACTTGCGGCCACGCCATTCAGCGTGCTCATAAATGTTATACAACGCCTCATGAGCCATTTTGTAAATAACAGGTGTCGCAGTGACGGCCCGTTCCACTGTAGTCGAATAAATTTACTCTCGTGTGCAGAGCTTGATTTCCCATCTCTCAGACGCTGGAACAAAACACTACAAAATGGCGATGCATCTATCTCAAAGTATTTGTTTGTAGCTCAATACGCTCGCTAGTCTTTGTCTCTTACCAAAGCTAGCGCTAGAAGTATCGTTCAGCAGAGTGTGTTCACGGAAAAAAATAATTTTGGGGTTGTTGCCCCAGACCAACAGCGGGCCATCAAAGGGCATCAAAAGACTCTACAAAGGCCGCTCTTCTAGCTTTCGCTGTGACTGTGCTGCGCGTTCCGCGCAGGCCTGGTGGTTTTAACGCGAGAGCGTTAAAGAGCTCGTTTCGCAGAAATTCAGGCGTCGGCGTCGGTGTCAGTGTCGGCGTCGGCGGCGGCGTCGTTGGTTGTGAGCGAAAAATCATCATCTTGTCCGTGACCGAAAAATCGAGAAAGATGCAAATAAAATAAATAATAAAAATTTCCGTGTTCGAGTGAGGATCGAACCCAGGCCGTCTGCGAGGCAAGCAGGTGTTCTCCCACACAGCCACGCTTCTTTTTTTTTTCTTGATGTATGTAACAGCCACGCTTCTGCTTGGGACTACATTGAAAAGAACTTCCTCTGCTTGGAAATGCAGTGAAAATAACTTTCATGCTTTAGAAACACACGCGTTCTGTATACAGGTGTCACAATACAACATGTAACATCGCAGTAATATTGCGTAAGACAAGCGTACATTGCCATCGGGCGTCAGACCATGTGAATATAATAACTACATCGTGGTTCAAAGCCGGCCACCCATTACAAAAGGCACACACGTTACTGCGCGTATTCCCTTAAGACCACGTAGTGGGTGCATAGCAAGTTCGAAAACATTTCCCGCGCTCGTGGTTTAACGCATGCTACCCATTACTTAGTATGCACTAAGTGATTGAAGTACGCACTAGGGACAGGATATCGCTATCGCGTTCAGCTCTTAAAGGCGAAGCTTAAGGGTTCCCCCCAGTTTTTTTTTTTTCATTTCTTTTTTTTTCTTGTGGAATAGCCAGCCGAGATAATTGCAGCACTTTATAACGGCATTTCTACTTCGTTCTCCTACTCTATTTTATCCTTTATCCTATTTTATCCTTATTTTATGTTTATTGCATTTGAACCTTCCGTTAACAAGGCTGGCGAACATTTTAGGAATGCAGTGGCATCGGGACCTGCCCGCATTTTAAAATTGCACAATTCTCTTAAACACCTTATATGTTTGGTTCTATAGCTAAATGGCGAAATGAAGCTTTTGGCCATGTTTTCCCTCACGCCAGGAAGGCTGTTTGTATATTATTATTTTTTTTTTGTATTCGAGCGGTAACTACGAAACGCTCGTACAAAAACGCGAACAATGACTCAGCTTGTTTTCATTTGAAGAAGGGCAACATCGTTATTCGACTTTTAAAAATTATAAATTCAGAGCATGTGAACGTAGTTTCTTCTTTTTCTTGTACAAATTTAATTTCTGTCGAGGATACGAAACAACGCGCTTCTGAAGTTTCATCCACATTTAGGAAGCAATGAACATTTTGGCAAAACAATCCGCTGTTGAAAAGGCCAAGACTTGTCTGCGATGCGGTCTACTATAGAAGACGAAAAATAAGCTCACGGCATGACTCAATCATTCGCTGCCTCAGATGCACTTTTATAAGAGAATATGTGACCTATATAGTCCGCCGCGGTGGTGTAGCGGTTAAGGTGCTCGGCTGCCGATCCGAAGATCACGGGTTTCATCCCGGCCGTGGCAGTCGCCTTTCGATGGAAGCGAAATGGTATCGTCCCGTGTACTGTGCGATGTCAGCGCACGTTAAAGAACACCAGATAGTCAAAATTTCCGGAGCCCATCCACTGCGGCGTCTCTCATAATCATATGGTGGTTTTGGGACGTAAAACCACAGATATTATTATTATTATTATTATTATTATTATTATTATTATTATTATTAATGTGACCTGTAAGGCCCGCTGTTCAAGCCTTCTCTCACTGTGATCCCTGTGGCAACAGATTCCTTTTCACTTCCTGCCACCCTGATTAATGGAACTGGCACGATGGGGATGGTATGTCTGAATCAGAGCCGCAATCCGATTGCGCTCTTGTGAAGGGAGCGGAGGAAAGCGCGGACGTCGTTCGGGTGGATCATTAATTTGTGGTCACCAACCACGGCACTTCCACTTGACAGGTTGGACTAATGTATGGAAGCAGAGAAACTATTGTAAGTTTTATTTTGCTCCAGGCGGCATAAGCAAAAAGAAATAAGGCAGCTTCGCACTAGTGGTGCCAAGCCTGACGGAAGTGCGGAGCTGGCCAGCCTTTCTTTCTCTTCGGTTTTCCTGTTTCTTTCCTCCTCTTTCTTTGTTTTTATCGTTTTCAGTTTTTCTTAATTTTAATTTTTATTTTATACCTTCCTATTCTTTTCCTCTCTTTCTGTTTCTATCTATTTCTCTCTGGCTTCTTCTCCCTTCCTATATTTGTAACAAGCGACGAGAGCAAACGACAGCCCGGGCCCCTTAAGTGCTTCGCAGATAATATCGCTATCAAGGGCGCTCCAAGAACAAGAGGAACAAGACTTCTCCTTGGCGCGACTGGACACTCAATATGCTATAGATGGCTATGCTATACGTGGTTTAGCATGCGTTACGCCAAGGCGCTGACAGCATATGACAGCACGGGCCCCTGAAATGTTGCGCACTTTAGGGGCCCGGGCACGCGCCCGGGCACGATAAGAATACGCAGACAACGTGGTCAAAATTTAAAAATATGACAGAAAAAAAATTTACGTGCAAAAGTCGCACAAACAATTTGCTCCCTTCATTATTGTATAACCGGTTATGCGAGAAAGCTAAATGAAATGATAGTAATTGAAACCTAGAGGATGTTTAAGCTTTGCCTTTAAGGGCGGGCCACGACAGCGTTATAGGGCCCCTTTTTTCGCATCGACCTCTCAATCGCTTAACATGCTTTGCTTCTCAGTGGGCACCTAAACCATGCCGTGAGGAAAAGAATATCTGTGGGCGTGACGTTGGCCGTTGTAAACGCTTCCACGGCGCCTACACGAAAGGCAGTTACAGAGAACCCACCGCGCCATAATTCACTACATTGCGAAGTAGCCGCTACGTGTTTGTAAAATATTACGGCCAGCTACATGCCTACACACTGTTGATTCTGTGGTTGATAATGATAAGTTTGATGATTATGATTGGTACGATCGGCTATTATGGCCCAGCTCTTCGTAGCTGGTGATCAGCTTTAAACGTCTTCCTAGTTTCGCAATCGATATAGTGTGGCACCTGGCACCAGACGCAACTACGCGTCTGCCACGCAATATTTTGTGCGTTGATGGAACTCATGGGCCGAGCTGACTCCTTGATAGGGTCTTTTAAAAAAGATTCACGCACTGTCGTGGTTGTGCGGTATAATGCTCCACTATAGCGCAGAATGCTTCGTTTCCGATTGCGGCTCCAAACATGATTTTGAAATGCGTAAGGATTTCTAAGCTGACTCGTCGAGAAAAATCATACGCCTATCCAGTGCTCTGTCATGTAAAATAATAACTGCAATAATTAAGTAAATGCATAAAACAAGATATTTTCGGAGCAGTGCTGGCTTTCAAACCAGATCCCGAGGTCTGTAGACGAGTTTCTTGCCCACCGGGATTTGCATTGTAGAATAAGAATGAGAATGAGAATGAGGTGCACTTGCTCCGGCGCTTGGCAAGAATCGTGTATCTCGTCCTTCCTCTTTCCCAGTCCCACGTAAGAGCGCGTGCCCTTCTACGCCACCTTCTACTTCACTGTACCATGACACTTCTGGGTGTGTCACGGTGCAGTAAACTACAACTTGTGTGTTGGGCTGAATGGCGTCGAACGCGAGACAACGCTAATGTCTACTTGGGCAGTAAGCAATACGCCAAGGCACAAATACGCCGACGGACGAGTACCACCACCTGGCCCCCCAAGTATTTGATAAAGGTGGCCTCCAGGTTTTTATTCTTTATATTTGTGCCTTCATTCTTTATATTAAGCCAGATTTCGCTCAACACGGCCCATTAGGGCGGGTGCCGGCTTGGACTACTTGGTAGGTCATGACGATTGTTATAGCGCGAACTCAGGACAAGGACAAAAGGTACAAGAAGACGAGCGCTACTCTGAAACTGCTCGTGACTGCTCTGAAATTGTCTTTTCTTGTGCGCATCTTGACGTTTCCAGATTGTCGGCGTACATGTGAATAAAATGGGAACGCCTTGCAGTGTTGCGGCCACTGGCGGAGATCTCCACCACATGGCCTCCGAGGCCATGTCCGCCTAGGAGGCCATGTCTGCCACTCCGTGATACGCTTCGTCTCCGTCGAGGGCACTGCCGCCGCGAATTACGGCGTTGTGTTCAGTGAATTACGGAGAAAATGGGGTACTGAAAAGGAGGGTCACATATAATTGCCCGTAGCTGTGGTGATACAAAGTGTGACGATTTGTGGGGCAAATGACTGGATGGTGCTGAGCCTATAATGCCCGAAAAAAAATTACACCATCTCCCGCTAAAGGGAACCATGTGTAGATGTGAAGCAGCGGGCGCTAACGCTTACACTGGCGGCGGCGTTGACGCTGGCGCTCATCGCAGCGTTGCGCAGGAGAGAAAACTGGGGAGGCGCAAAGGAGGCAGTGATGGAGCAGTTTTTCCTACTGGAACATGCCAATCGCTGCTAATGGGCAATGAGAGACAGAAGACTCCGACTGGACACAGAGACCCGCACTCCGCTTTTAGTTAACGCGCACGCTGCGAATTTTTATTGTTCAACAACGCACAGGAGAAATCTCCCACCGGCACCACCTTGGAGGTCAAGATCCATTGCTATATATACGGGATGGCCAGTGAACGGTTGTGCAGCGCGAGCAGTCGGTTTTTTCAACCAAGAAACTCGCTAGCAGACGCTGCCTGCGTCGGCGTCGCGAGGCGAGAGAGGGAGGAGCGTAGGAGAGGAGAGAGAGGGGGGTGACACGCATGCGCAGTGGGAGTGTGAACGCCGTGGGCAGGGATGCGTAGAGGAGAGAGGGGGGGGAGCGTAGGAGAGGAGAGAGAGGGGGGACGCGCATGCGCAGGGGGGAGTTAAACGCCGCGGGCAGGGGATGGAGAGAGGGGGGGGAGTGTAAGAGGGGGAGAGAGGAAGGGAGGCGCATGCGCAGTGTGGGTGTGGTTGCCGCGGGGAGGGATGCCTAGAGGAGAGAGAGGGGGGAGAGGAGGTTTTTTATTTTTATTTTTGTTAACTGTTTGCGCATGCACAGTAAGGGTGGGCACGCGGCACACCACCACCACCACCACCACCACCACCGGATTAAGCTTCGCCATAAGATGCTTCACATCTAAAATTCGAAAAACCGGTTCTATGTCTCTTTAACGCTCCTACA
>JALIZH010005263.1:0-22923 GCA_030522465.1 Rhipicephalus appendiculatus | reverse complement strand
ATGACGTTATGTTGTGACATCACCACGTGATGATTTTGATTGCGCCACGTGATGATTTTGACGCGCGACGCTGACGGTCAAATTTATTTTTATTTTTTATTTATTTATTTATTTGGCATTTTCACAAAAATGCCCACGAAGGGGGCAAAAGGAGAGTGAGTCTCCTGACTTGGCCCCACTCTTCGTGAGGCACCTCGGGCAGGTACAGCACGACAACACATATAGATATACAAAATATATATACAAACAATAAATAAACGAGGAATACTACAACAGTTAACAGGAGAAGATAAAAGATGAGAGTAAAGCTGTCTCTCAGCAAGAAATACAAATGCACTATCATGACCAGCATTTAACACATATTCAAATACATACAAATTGCAATGTATTATAAAAAAAACAATCAGTACATTAAATATATTACATACCTTGAATACTTTCAGCACATTCAATTTATTACACTCATAATTTGTTTCCTAAATTTCGTAACGTTTTTAGCCTCCCTAGCATATTCAATTATTTTAGGAATGTTGTTCGCGCTTTGATAATGAATTTGCGCTTTCGCCTTTGTAAGATGTACCTTTATTCTTTATTAAATTAGTCGTATCTTGCGCCATCTCTTTTGCATGCAATGTAGGTACTAAAAAAGTTGCCCGTGCGGTATCGGTAAAATAAAATCAAAGATTTGACAAGAGGGTGGTTGAAAACATTGATTTAGGGTTAAAAGAAAGTGCCTAATTGAATTTTTTAACGCGTAAAATATCAAGCCTATAGATTTGGTGCGATGTTCGTTATGGAAATTTTGCGGGATATGATGCAGCTAACGCGTTCTTCAGGCATGGTTTTCGAGAGTGTGATGTCTAGGCGTGCGCCTAGACATGTGTTAATCTTTCAGATATACGATTTGGTCAATCTATCGCCGTGATTTTATGTGGCGCCTGGGATGGCGTGTACTCCCAACGCGAGACAGACTAGAGATGGGGACATGGTCCCATCTTCCAGATGCCCTAATTGCCCACTGCAAGAGTCCACCCAGCATGTACTACAGCAATGTGTAATTGCAAGGGTATTTTGGAGAGCTGTGAACTGTGGATTTCCGTGGCCTAGGAGTCAATCGTTTTGTCACTTCTGGTCGCTGCTCGCGTAGTCGCTTCGCACGACTTCTAACTGCTGCGGGGGCTTTTTGCTTGTGGCGCAATAGGTGCGAGACCCTTGCAGCGGGTCACCGTCGCCAGTGCTTTGTATCTGATCCTGGAACGATTGTACTCTGAACTTCTGTCTTTCTTGTCGGAGGAATTGTTCTTCCTCGGGGAGGAGGAATTTCTACGGCAGTGGTCATGCCGTTTCCTGTCCGTGGTTAATGGTCGTGTGCGGCTGGATTTTCGCCTGGCCTGGTTCTTGTAGCCAGGACATCCCACAGTGGTTGCCACATGTATATAATGTGTATATATTTACTTTTTCTGTGTGTGCATGTCCCCGTATTCCATGGGGTTCCTGTATATAAAAATTTCATGGAGTCAATATCCAATTATGTAAATAGCCTTCGCCATAACATCTGATGTACATATATACTTGCATGCTCGTGAACCTATGTATATTATGTAAATGCATCGTCATGTACATTGTGTATAGTGTGTATAGTGTGTGTTAGTCCACAATAGCTTGTGCTAGGACGTGCTGCGGACTTGGACATATCCGTAATTACGTTTCATGTACATTGTGCTTAGTCGTTTGTGTTTGTTAGCTACTGTTCTTGTTGTATAGACACGTTTTTCAAGTGTTCACGTACTTCGTTGGAATAAACTTATTCTAAACACTCTCAAAAAACTAACCCAAGAAACACTCCGCTTGATGATGGTGAATGCTTCAGTGATGTCACGCATTCGCTGGCCCGAATGCATGTGATGATGGTGACTAGAATTTAAAACTCGGAATGCAATTACGCAATCTGCAATGCAGAAGCATGTAAGGACAGTTCTATTTGCAAATCATCCTTCTCCACTCTGGCTGTTTTCTGACTGGAGAAGGATCATTTGGCCAGATTATACTCCCAACATCAGCAAGACCTACATGGCGGTGTACGAGAGACGGTCACCGAACTCGGAGAATGCTACTGGATTTCATGCGGGTGTGTCTTCTTAAAAACGTTAAACGCAGTTCCAGCGCGTGCACATGGTTCGCCGCGAGACCAGGAAATGCTCCAACAGCGCCTTTGCCAAGTCACCGTTATTGTCAACACACGCTTTTGATGTTGTTGGTGTAGATTTCGCCTGCCCACTATAAGCACGCACGCAAGACAGCAACGCGAACTGCTAGGTAGCACTGGCCACATGTGCTGTTTCGTGAGAAACTAACCTTGAGCTCGTGTCCAACATGACAGCTGAGTCATTCTTATTATGCTTGCGATGGTTTGTCTGCCTGCCCTGCGTTATCTACTCGGACAACGCGAGCACCTTTCAAAAAACGTCAACGCAAATATACGACCATGTCAAATGTTTGAAGAAGAGTACGTGGTGAACCATCTCATCGCCAGCGGTGTTCTGTGGAAATTTATAGTGCCCAATGCTCCTTGGTGGGTTAGATGGTGGGAGCGGTTGATTAGATCTGTGAAGACTTCGTTGCGTAATATTCTCCGCAGAGCTTGCCCGAATTTCAAAAAAAAAAAAGTCACAGTATCACCTCTAGGGTGAAGCAATGAATGCGACAGCAAGAAATGAGAATGTCTCACAAACAGCGACAAGCAGCTCGATACTTATTTCAGCAACGTGCTGTGAGTGTCCACAATGCAGAAGCCTGACGCTGTTGTTGTTGTTGCCTCTGACATGACATGTTTCATTATATGATACTGTTAGACTTTCGGACCCAGTTTGATACTTCTTTTTTTTTAAACTGCGGCACGTGAAATCACAACTCTGCGTTTCCTGCCACGCGGTGGCGTCTGACGCCAAGTGTGCCCGGTGTTCTTCTTTTTCCTTCTACATCATGAGTGGTACAGCAGGGAGCCACTTTTTCGCGCGCGTCTCAAGGGCAGTTTTCAATCTGAATGAAACTGTGAAATCGTCGTGATATAGAAAACACACTCAAGCTGTTTCGAGATCTGCGTACCCCGAGCGGCAAATGGTGCATATGAATAGCTCGCCGTTATATCGCTGACACAGGCATGGCGTGTGGCTGTGTTGGCTAGCGCTGCGCAGCGAGTGGTCGTTGCTTCGAATCCCCGATCAGGTGCTTTGGAATATTTTTTCTGCTGATTTATTTTTCTTTATGCCTTTTTATATAATAAATACATATCCGGGACATGACAGCAACGACAAAAATCAGCCGAAAGTGTCCATATAATTGTTATCGCAATAAAAATACGACAGTACTGACACACGTGGGAGCAGTAATCAACTCTAGGTCTCTAACCCTTTTTTCGAGACAGACGAAGCACGGTCATGCACTTTGATTCCAGCCGATGTGTTGCTTGAACGTCGACAAAATGCTATACCATATGAGAGTCGGAGTTGACGGCAATTTGAGGCGATCGCACACAATTCGCCGACATGACTACAGAAAGATTCTCGTCAAAAATTTCTGGAAGCGATGGCGGAAGGAATATTTGCTGCAACTCCGAGCTGCAGATTTCACAGGCGCTCGATGAACCACGAATTTAAAGGGAGGCGATATCGTTATCGTGCATTCCGAGACGTCATCTAGATAGTTACGCAAGCTAGCAAGAATCCTTCAGCTTTTAGCAGTTCAGATGGGTCATGTTCGTTGTTGCAAGGTGAAAGAGCAAGGAGGTATCATCATGACAAGGCCCATACAACAGCTGCAGCCACTGGAACTCTGTCATTAACTTCACTGCATGGCCGGGTATGTTAATTCCATCGCAAACGCCGGCGCGCCCACAGAAGTGGAAGAAACAGCGCCGTTATGTACGAGGAGATAAACGGTGACATTAGACTGATAGCAGGCCTTTCATGGTTTGCGTCAGTGTAAATGAAAGCCTTTTTTAACTACATCGACGGAATTGAGTGATTATGCCGCTACTGTACACCATATCCCAAAATTGGCCTTCGCGCATAACTCCGGCTGTAAGTACAAATTGTTCATTCGCGCGCTTTGAGTGTAACACTTAGAGCGAACAAAAAATGCCTTCATATAGTTATCAGAAACAAATCTGCAGGGCTTATGCTTTTGCGTGCCGCATTCTCAAGAACCAATTGCAGAAGCCAGAAGCACACAGTGCTCACTCTGCTTCGGTCATTATATAAGAATCTGGCCATCGCTCAAATTCCCCGCAAGATCGCGAAGGTTCCCATATACGCTTTGGTCGAAAATTCCTGCCGCAATTTCGCCAAAGAAGGAAAAAACTCCATGCACTGAACATCACTGAGTCGCCTGGCTCAGTCCCACATAGAAACTGAGCCTGGTGCGTCACCCTGCAGCGTTCCGCAGGACACAATAAAGTTATTTTCCATTCCATTCCACCACTGTGTCACCACCGGTGCGGGCAGCGCGCGCGCAATTTTAGTCTCTGTTGTGCCTCCTAGTGGCAGCTTCCTCAACTACTTCGATGTATGGCATTCCTAGCCATTTCTCAAGATAGTGATTATTTATTTATGAAGGAAAGGGAGGACAAGAAGAGCCCATGACTGAGGTCGCATTGCTCAAGCTGAATGTGCAAACAAGAACTACAATGATAACAAGACATTAACACGCACAAGTCTCCTGTTTAAAGTATTGTTGTGTAAGATTTGTGTTAATTGCCTTAAAGAAATTATTTGTGTCAGTGGCATTCCACCATAGGCAAATATTCTAATAGAACCACTAAAGCTTGCGCCCTCTTTTGGTGGGTAATTCACGTTCTTGAAAGGTAGTTACGCGCAGTCACGTTACAGTAAAATCAGAGATGTATCAAGTTCGCTGTTCAGAACATCATTTCGGGATAAAAGAAAGCGTCTAGTCAAACTTTTTCATGTTAAAATATACGTGCCGAAGACTTTACTGCTCTGTCTGCTAAGAAATTTTAGATTACATGATGCAGCCCACACGCTCTTGAGGGATGGCCTTGGGGCGCGTGGTGTACAGGCGCGTAGTTTCCTTCGGCATCACGCTCAGGCCTCTCCACATGTGTCTCGCACTAATCTTTCGCCTTTTACTAAAGATTACCGTGGGGAGGGGCATTACGATGAGCCTATAGGCCATTTTTCTTGGAAGGCCCTGCCTGTTTGGGTGGGGCCTATACTTGAAAGCGAAAATCAGAATAATTGAAGGCATTGGACATCACCGCTTACTTTCGTTCCCTACTAAATGTCAGCTTTATTGATAATGCGATGTTCAGCCCGAAACTTATTAGATGTGAAGCATCTTATGGCGAAGCTTAATCCGGTGGTGGTGGTGTGCCGCGTGCTCCACCCCTTACTGCGCATGCCCAAACCCTTTAAAAAAAAATTACACCATCTCCCCGCTAAAGGGAACCATGTGTAGATGTGAAGCAGCGGGCGCTAACGCTTACACTGGCGGTGGCTTTGACGCTGGCGCTATCGCAGCGTTGCGCAGGAGAGAAAACTGAGGAGGCGCAAAGCACGCAGTGATGGGGGCGGTGTTTCCTACTGGAACATGCCAATCGCTGCTAATGGGCAATGAGAGACAGAAGACTCCGACTGGACACAGAGACCCGCAGTCGGCTTTTAGTTAACGCGCACGCTGCGAATTTTTATTGTTCAACAACGCACAGGAGAAATCTGCCACCGGCACCACCTTGAGGTTAAGATCCATTGCCATATATACGGGATGGACAATGAACGGTTGTGCAGCGCGAGCAGTCGGTTTTTTCAACCAAGAAACTCGCTAGCAGACGCTGCCTGCGTCGGCGTCGCGAGGCGAGAGAGGGGGGTAGCGTAAGAGAGGAGAGAGAGAGAGGGGGGGGACGCGCATGCGCAGTGGGGGGTATGGACGCTGTGGGCAGGGATGCCTAGAGGAGAGAGGGGGGAGCGTGTTAGAGGAGAGAGATGGGGGGACGCGCATGCGCAGTGGGAGCGCGCGGGGAGGGATGCCTAGAGGAGAGAGGGGGGGAGCGTAGGAGGAGAGAGGGAGAGGAGGCGCATGCGCAGTGAGGGTGTGGTTGCCGCGGGGAGGGATGCCTAGAGGAGAGAGAGGGGGAGAGGAGGTTTTTTATTTTTTTATTTTTTTTGAAAGGTTTGCGCATGCGCAGTAAGGGTGGTCACGCCGGCACACCACCACCACCACCACCACCGGGATTAAGCTTCGCCATAAGATGCTTCACATCTAAAATGAAAGTAAAAAACCTCCTCGCCCCCTCTCTCCTAGGGGATCCCCTCCTCGCGGCAACCACACCCTCACAGCGCATGCGCCTCCCCTCCTCTCTCCCCCTCTTACACTCCCCCCTCTCTCCTCTAGGCATCCCCTGCCCGGCGGCGTCTACACTCCCACTGCGCATGCGCGTCCCCCCCCCTCTCCTACGCTCCCCCCCTCTCTCCTCTACGCATCCCTTCCCACGGCGTTCACACTCCCACTGCGCATGCGTGTCACCCCCTCTCTCTCCTCTCCTACGCTCCCCCCTCTCTCGCCTCGCGACGCCGACGCAGGCAGCGTCTGCTAGCGAGTTTCTTGGTTGAAAAAACCGACTGCTCGCGCTGCACAACCGTTCACTGGCCACCCCGTATATATGGCAATGGATCTTGACCTCCAAAGTGGTGCCGGTGGGAGATTTCTCCTGTGCGTTGCTTGAACAATAAAATTCGCAGCGTGCGCGTTAACTAAAAAGCGGAGTGCGGGTCTCTGTGTCCAGTCGGAGTCTTCTGTCTCGCATTGCCCATTAGCAGCGATTGGCATGTTCCAGTAGGAAACACTGCTCCATCACTGCCTGCTTTGCGCCTCCCCAGTTTTCTCTCCTGCGCAACGCTGCGATGAGCGCCAACGTCAACGCCGCCGCCAGTGTAAGCGTTAGCGCCCGCTGCTTCACATCTACACATGGTTCCCTTTAGCGGGAGATGGTGTAATTTTTTACACGTTACGCACGTGACGTGGGCTAATCTCTCAATGCGGAGCTCACAATGTCGCCGAAGGGTGTGCGAAAATCTTAGGATCTGTCTATCTAGCCTGTAAGTTTTATCAAGGTGAAATCTCATTGTGGCTCATCGGTCTATGCCGTTGAAATACCGGGTGTGTGGTACAAAAGTCACGAGGCCACTCAAGCCCTCATGATGATTGTATGCGTCTTCGAGTACTCAGCCAATGCGCAAGGTACCCATGACTTTACAGGAAACTCTGTCTGCGGCCTCTGCAGGTACGTTATTAATATATATATATATATATATATATATATATATATATATATATATATATATATATATATAAATAATGTGATGAAGACAAAGCGGTGCTCGCGCACGGGCGCAGGCTTGGCTAGGACAAGACGAGGTCGGAGAATACAGAACAGCCGGCCCGCAGCAAGGGCGTTGTCTCTGTCTGTCTCATTCCCTTTACAATGGGGCATTCGACGAAAACAAAGTCCTACGTCTACGCTTTTTCGTCCAAGGATCCCGCCAAAGTGCAGCCGCAGCAGCCCGAGTTGAGGACGGTGTCCAGGCCTCCTCAGAACGTGCTAACCTGCTGCCGCTGCAACGACCGATCGGGGACGGCGCCTCGGCCGCCTCGGCTCCACACATTTCAACGACGCCGTGATACCTAATACGACAAGGGACGCCGTCCACGCGTCCTTGAACATGGACCCAGCCACCGTGAGCACCGGGACCGCCGCGCACTCCGCGAACACCGCCCGTGGCTTGCCGGGCGCCTCAACCGACAACGGCGCGGAACTTTTGCATGTCCTGACGCAACTATCACGTCAGCTCAACCACTTGTCACCGTTAAACTCTGGGTTCTCGCCTTCCGCTTCATCATCGGCTGTTTGGGCAGTGCCGGAGTTTCGGGGCTTCCAGGACAACGCTGCCATGTGGATTGAGGACATCAATTCCTGTGGTTCTCGCCATGCCTGGCCCGACAACCAAAAAAAACCGCCTTCGTGGTGCTGCCGAGGCATGGCATAAATACGAAGGCGTCAAGCAACAGTCCTGGCTGCAGTGGAGTGCAAGGCTCATCGCTGTTTTCGGCTGGATTCGCCACGAAAGCTGCGGGTTCAGACGGGCGCATACCGAGGACGGAGCTCAGGAGGAGCACGAACTCGAGGGTGCAGCTCGACACTGCAGCTCATCAACAGGCAGTTTGGCATCCTGCCCTCGCACGAACGCCGGACTCAGCTTGTTTTCGCAGCCAGTCCCGAGGGAGGACCTCCTGCCGAGTTTCGGTGACCTAATCGACTTTGTGGCGCCACCAAATGCACTACAGCCAGCCACCCAATACCGAACGCGACCGCTTCCAACAGTACAGGTCCGCGTCGACGGAATCGGTGAGCTTACGGCTGTAGTGCGAACTGGGGCTCCACGTACTGCGCTGCATCGACGTCATGCCCCAACCGCCCTACAGCCTTGGTCCGAGGCACCCCTGAGTGGCCTCGGCGGGAGCGCGTTGCCAGTCGGAGCGCTGGATTTGCTCCTACAAACGGAAGCCGGGCGTTACTTCCTTGCCGCCGCTCCCGTCGTCGAGGACTTGCGCGGAGACATGATTTTGGGAGCTGGCTACCTCTTGTCTGGTGAGGTTCAGCTGATCATAGATGGCGGGGGAAGTAAAGCTCCGCTGCTTGACTCCGAGGAAATGCTCGAACCCAAGTTCCCAAGTTGAAAGGCCGCAGCCACACATGTTCAGCAGCGGAAGCATCCTCAGTGACCAGTCTGACGCACATCTGCCGACTTCAAAGCAGTCATTGGCCGAGTGTGATTGCCTTCCGCTCAAGGAATCCATAGCCGTTGAAGACACAACTATCGACCATCTGCTCGTTTTGTCGGGATCTGCCGGCAGGGGCATGGCAGAGGTTATCAATGCGCCGCAGCCAGATGAAGGCGGTATCGGCCCTTCCAGCCTCCCGGCGTGCGGTTCTGCTGACCATGACAGGCAAGTTCTTTGTGACTCGGAGCCATGTTTCAGCCTTCACACATGCTGTCAGGGTAGGAAGCTTTTGGCATTCCTTGCTCCTCCATTGTTCTTTTGACGACAGGTTTTACCTGAATGCTTTTAGATATGTTTCCTTAATCCCTTTAAACTATAGCGATGATTTTACTTTTGAAGAGTGCACTAACCGTGTCTCCGGTCATTTTCGGCTGCGTAAGAAAGTCATGCACTTAAAGCATGAATACCCTTCCCATAGTACTTTTCAATTTTTGCAGCAGACATCTATTTGGCTAGGAGAGAGACAGAAAAAGAACACTGCGTTGCTGCTACAAAGGCAAGCGATCTTCCTCGTAGGATGGAGCCTTCAGTTGAGTGCCCCAATAGCTCGCGTCACTCCAGCTGGCCAGTGGATCAATCGGCGCTGCACTTGCGGCTCTGAGCTGGTCAGCGCAGCCTCCCAGGAGAAATTTTAGTGTGAAGGAATAGAGGGTAACCTGGTATATGTGCGACATCCCAAATGAAAATTTATTCGGTCTCCAGACGCAAAAACTCCCAGCACGTATATACCAGAGATATTTGGTACATCCCAGCATTCGCGAATGTTCCAGTGAAAATGAAGAAGGGAACGTACGGGCGGCAAACACCAGCTACGATTACTGGACGGAGGAAACAAAACAGTTTAGGTTGTCTTACACTGCTCTACAGGGACATATCACTAGCTGGGTTAAGTGACTGAGATGAAAAATGTCGCATAATAGTTGTGGTCTAAGGTCCAAGATCCACGATATGATTATGAGGGACGCCTTAGGGGAGGTCTCTAAAAATTTTGACTATGTGGTGTTCTTTAACGTGCGCCACATTGTAAGCGCGTGGGCTTCGAGCTTGGCGCCTCCATCTAAATGCGGTCCCTGCGACCGGGATTCGATCCAGCGACCGTCGGGTCATCATTTGAGCATCATAGCCACTAGACCACCGTGTCGGGTAGATGACAAAAGCGTATTAAATATACAGTTTCGACAAAGTCTGAGGACCCACTATGTAAATTTATCGACTGTGTCAACGCACCTGCCGCTTTCGACAACATAACGCCGTCGGCGACTCTTGCAGCGCAATGCATTCTCGGTCGGCCTAACCCGTGCGAAGGAGGCGCGACTCTCCCAGGAGAAATGTGAGCGTGAACGAATAGTGGGGGTAGCCCGGTCGGTGCGAAAATTCCAAACGAAAATTCCTTCATTATACGTACGCAAAAACTTCCAGGGCGTATGTACCACAGAAATTTGGTACATCCCACTATTCATCACTGGTCCAGTGCAAATGAATACGGGAACATACGGGCGGCAACCACCAGCTAAGAATACTGGACGGACGAAACCAAGAACTTTACGGTGTCCTTAGTTGCTCTTCAGGGACGGAATAGCGCTAGCTGGGTAAGAGAATCGACATTTGGGCTAGTTGGTTGATATGCATGGTATAGCTGTTATTAAGCGCACTTCAACGAAGACAAACGAGAAAGAAACGAGACAAACGAGCGCTTGTGTTGTGTTCCTTTCTCGTTTGTCTTCGTTGAAGTGCGCTTAATAACAGCTATACCATGCTAGCTGGGTAGATTTCTAGAAATGACAAATGTAGCATAATTGTTGGGGTTTTACGTCCCTATACAGCGATCTGACTATGAGGGACGCCTTAGAGAAGAGCTGCGTAAACTTTGACCATCTGATGTTCTGTAACGTGCACCTCAATCTAAGCGCATGGGCGTCCAGCAATCGCCTGCATCGAAATGCGGCCGCCGCGACTGGGATTCGATCGCGCGACCTTTAGGTCAGAAGTGGAGCTCCACAGCGAAAAGACAACTGTGTCGGGTCGATCAGAGACCTATCGGCAGTGTACAGTTTCGGAAACTTTGAGAACTCTACATCCAACTTTATCGACTGTGTGCACGCAAGCAGTGATTTCAATAACAAAACGCCGATGGGGCCTCTTACAACACCATACATTCTGGGTCCACCTAGTCGGTGCGAAGAACTCGAGATTCGAGCAGGCCATCTCGACACCGTTTGTGTCGGAGCGCATTCGCAGCCACCGGTTCGTTCGCATCGCCCTACAACCATTCAATCAATTTTAGTTAATTTTCCTTAAAATTGGTCACCTTCTGCAGTGAAATGATGCCTTTATGTAATATATCCATCATATATATTACTGAACTCGTTTTTTTTAACGCGAGAGCGTTAAAGAGCTCGTTTTGCAGAAATTCCCGCAGCGGCGTCGGTGACGGTGTCGGCGTCATTGGTTGTGAGCAAAAAATCACCATCTTGTCCGTGACCGAAAAAATCGAGAAAGATGCAAATAAAATAAATAATAAAAATCATAGTTGATCCCTCCGTCATAGCAATCGGTATAGCACGAAATTGAAACTTGTCCTTACAAAAGTAGTCGAATGTTTACTGCACATTGATATAAGAGAGCTTGCACAATATTTTATTGGTGTTTTGACAGTTATAGCACCCTTTAACGTGGATGCATCCACGTTGACGCTTGATGGTACATCTATATCCCGACGACTAACGTCTATGATGAATGATTAAAGAAACCCTTGTGGTCATAGATGCTTGTGGTAGCTGTGTACTGTGAAAGCGGAGTCATTGGAAGCGGTGTGACAGTCAGAAGAGCGTCAATGATTGGGCGCCGAACTTGGGCTAAGGTCGCCTACTCGCGGCATGTTAGAGTTATTGAACAACGCTGCCCGACCAGAGGGAAACGCAACGCGCGTCGTGTCTTCCCCGTTGGCCGGCTGCAATTTTTCGCGGGGCGAGCTAGGAACATGGCTAGGGACGCGGAGTTACGGCCATGCGATGCACTCGCGCGTCGCACAGCTATTTTTGGTATGGACGGATGCTATGAGTGTGGATGCTAGGGGTAAGGTCGCCACCTGGCAGTGTGTTTATGCGTCGGCAAAATTGCACGTTTACTATTCGAACCACGTCGAATGGGACGGACGCGGAGAAACAACGATTTGAACAAACTAATCGTGCATTTCACAGTCATAATGCATTACTTCTCTTTAGGAAGAGCACGGTGAGAGGACAGTGGTAGATATAAAAGGCTTGTTTTTAAAGCGTGCAATGTATGTCAACGTGGCGCAGTGGATAGCGTGCCCGCCATCTCTTGTCGCGGACCTAGAGGTCATAGGTTCGACTCCCTTTGACGGAATTTTCTTCTTTGTCTTCTGATCATGTGTATTTTTACGACGTCATTTTCGTTACGGAAATACGTCACTCAAATCTTGGTGGACCCCGACATAAAACACTTTCGTGTTAAAAACTCCGGCTCCGAATGAGGATCGAACCTAGGCCGTCCGCGTGTCAAGCAGGTGTTCTACCACACAGTCACGCTTCTACATGGGAACACATATAAAATAACTTGCTCTGTTTGGAAATGCATTGAAAATAACTTTCATGCTTTACAAACACATGCGTCCTGTACACAGGCGTCAGAATACAACATGTAATATCGCAGTAATATTGCGCGGTACAAGCGTACATTGTCATCGGGCATCAGAAGCTGGGAATATCATAACGACATTGTGGTTCAAAGCCGTCCACCCATTACAAAAGGCACACACGTTACTGCGCGTATTCCCTTCAGACCACGTAGTGGGTGCATAGCAAGTTCGAAAACATTTCCCGCGCATAATTGCTCGTGGTTTAAAGCATGCTACCCATTACATAGTATGCACTAAGTTATTGAATTACACACTAGTTACAGGTATCGCGTTCAACTCTTAAAGGCGAAGCTTAGGCGTCCCCCAATTTTTGTACGTTGATCCATATTTTTTGGAGTCTCCTTTATAGAATTTGTGGACAACCCCCACTGTGTTGCGAATCTGAGGTTCTCCCCATATAACATAGGGTCCGTATTCACAAAGCTCCTCGACTCGAAACTCGGCCACAAGGGATCCTTGAGGACTGTTTCGCGTAGCGCTTTCTGCAACGCGAGAAGACTCAAGGATGCCTTTAGGTCGGGTTTCGTGTCGAGGAGAGTTTGTGAATACGGGCCATAGTGTCGCTAGGTGCTAGAGCAACAACAATTGACAAAAACTGCGATGAACCATCGGTATTAACCCAGTGTTATATAAAAGCTGCGGCCGCAAGTTCGGGCTTTATTGGTTAACCATCGGCACGGAGTGCTTGGGCGGTAATTTTCTGTGTATCTCCTACCCCGAGTCAGTATCGGCTGCATCACACGCGCGCTAAGTGGCTGGCGTTTCAGAGGACACTAAAGCAGGGAATCACTAAAGCGGCGAATCCCCGCAGTAAAAAAGAGTTCAAAATAAAGGTTCTACGTCAGTGAAAAAAAATGCCTCTTGGCTTGACATTGTAGGTAATAGTTAATATTAACATCCTTTTTCACGAAAGTTTCGCTGAAAAAGCTTGCGCCACATTTGATACTAGAACAAATGATCTCACTGCGGCAGTTCCTTTTCTTGCTTGATGAGGCTGTTTCTTTGTTTTTTCTTCTGTTGTACCCACTCTGGGGGATGGGCCAAGAATGCGTAGTTTAGGTTAGTCACAGAATGTTAAATTGTTAAAAAAAAATAACATAAAAAAGAAGAGAAGAAATGGCAACAATTATTAATAGATCAAATTTAGACTTCAAAAGTTATGCTATTGAGCTCGTATTCCAGACTGCCGTATTAACCTGATCAGAACAATTTTGATGAGATTAGTTAGATTTTACTGAATTTTAATAACGAGTGTTTTTGAAGGCAAGGCTGTTGTCAGTTAATTTGGAGAAGAAAAATAATTAATTCTTTGAGTAAGCACTGGGTTTAGGGCTGTCTTATATGTTGTGTAAAGCCACATTAATTGGTCGTACACGTGTGCAGAAATGTTTTCCCCCTTACGAAGCTGCGCATTCTGAGTTCATCGAGAGAGTAATAACCACTATTTGCCTCGAGTCTGCTCACGCCGGCTTTCCGAGCTCAGCCGTGAGAGCGTTCTCGAGAACTGTCCTCCAGAAAGTAAAGAGCACGAAGCAAAAGATGCCAAGCCCTGCCCAAAAAATTACACCATCTCCCGCTAAAGGGAACCATGTGTAGATGTGAAGCAGCGGGCGCTGAAGCGTACACTGGCGGTGGCGTTGACGCTGGCGCTATCGCAGCGTTGCGCAGGAGAGAAAACTGAGGAGGCGCAAAGCACGCAGTGATGGAGCGGTGTTTTCTACTGGAACATGCCAATCGCTGCTAATGGGCAATGAGAGACAGAAGACTCCGACTGGACACAGAGACCCGCAGTCGGCTTTTAGTTAACGCGCACGCTGCGAATTTTTATTGCTCAACAACGCACAGGAGAAATCTTCCACCGGCACCACCTTGGAGGTCAAGATCCGTTGCCATATATACGGGATGGACAATGAACGGTTGTGCAGCGCGAGCAGTCGGTTTTTTCAACCAAGAAACTCGCTAGCAGACGCTGCCTGCGTCGGCGTCGCGAGGCGAGAGAGGGGGGGGTAGCGTAGGAGAAGAGAGAAGGGGGGGGACGCGCATGCGCAGTGGGGGGTGTGGACGCTGTGGGCAGGGATGCCTAGAGGAGAGAGAGGGGGGGGGACGCGCATGCGCAGTGGGAGCGCAGGGAGGGATGCCTAGAGGAGAGAGGGGGGGAGCGTAGGAGGGGGAGAGAGGAGGGGAGGCGCATGCGCAGTGAGGGTGTGGTTGCCGCGGGGAGGGAGGCCTAGCGGAGAGAGAGGAGGTTTTTTATTTTTTATTTTTTTTGAAAGGTTTGCGCATGCGCAGTAAGGGTGGTCACGCCGGCACACCACCACCACCACCACCGGATTAAGCTTCGCCATAAGATGCTTCACATCTAAAAGGAAGTGAGCCCGCAGTGGTGTCTTATGCACACAAGCTATTCCAGCGTCTGATACAGGTGCGAATAGATATGGTTTACATGTTTGTCAGCGCCATGCAAATTCGGTTGTCTGTGTCCGTGCAATTGCCTAGTTGGCAAAAAGCCTGAATATCATAAAAAATCACCGCATCTCCACGAAGTGAATGATGATGAGTGGACGAAGCAGGGGGATCGTTCGGTGTTACCCTAAATCACCGGTGACATTGCCTACTCATGCATGTAAACGAGTGACTCGCCTACACTGCCTACTCATGCATGAAAACTCCACGAGCCGCAGTTTAAAAAAAAGCAATATAAAAGACTGCCGGGCACTGCATTGTGGACACTTGCAGCGCGTTGCTCAAACACAAAGACATAACAGTTGCGACAGTTTGTTAACGCTTGTCCTGTTTATACCTGCTACGGCCAGGGCGTGAGGCTCGACCCACAAACCAACAGAACTACTGGAACATGGATGACCTTTCATTGGTTATCTACAGTTAGGGATGTGCCCTTACAAGTGGCTTATCTCTGTTGACCTCGACAGAGAAGATATACTCAACTAGGCCTCTGCCCAAACAGGTCACTTTATCAAGGAACCTATTATTCAACGAACTCATATTGTCATGTCATCCATTCTAATCCCCATCTCACTCTCAACTTCCATCTCTTCTAGTCTTTCACTCTGCTCTTCAAAAAAGAAAAAAAAACAAGGGAACTAACGGCAGTGCCCCCCGTTCTTCTGGGCGTCCTTCGGGGCCTCCGAGGCGTCTTTATAAAAAAAAAAAGACTGAAGACAAACACGGGAAACATCAAGAATCAACAAAGAAGAAAACGTAGGACATCCCAGCGAGTTTCCCAAGCAACCGCCCATAATTGGATTCCGCAACCACCCTGAAGAATTCCAGGAAATCTAGAAGATCAAGTCACCCATGAAGATTTCAAGTCAAGACACCCGTAACGCAAAGAAAAGACCATTCTTTCTTCCGTTTTTTTTAATTTATTTTTCATTTACCTTCTTTCCTTTCCTCATTTTATTTTTTCCTTCTTTCCCTCTTCCTTTCCATCAAAATTACATTTTGGCTTCTGCCCTATTCCTTTATTTTCTTTATTGGTTTAAGCCCGTTATACTTGTGGTACGGGCCGGGGTACTTTCATTCGTTTTTTTTTTTAATTTCTTGCCCCAGAATAAAATGTATGTTTATATCTGCGCGTTCTTGTCGTGCGTCCTTCTTTGTTCTTCAGCGGCGCGCTACAAATATGGAGCTGCTCGTAGCTCTTCGTGTGGTTTTCAAATTTCTTGCTATGGCCTTCATTGCTTCGCCCTTTCTTTGAAACTTTCACCTTTAGGGGCGAAGCAGCTTAAGACCGAGCTTTGTCGGCGTGCCGCGGCGTGCACAGCACATGCAAGGTACCCACTATACACCATGACGATGACGCTGATGATCATGAAGAATACGCACGTTAGCACATGCAAGGTACCACATGACAATGACGATTATGGAACATTCTCTTTCTGCCATGAATGAAAACTAACGTTAGGCGTGGGAAGTGGCGGCAAAATGACAAAAAATTCCAAGCGGACTCAGAATTGAGGGTGCGGGAAGCGGCGGCTCAACGGCAACGCCGACAACAAGCTGCTACCGGGGAGGCGAGAGCTCGGGAAGCGATAGCTAAAACGGCAAATACGGCTTGTGCAGTATATGACGTCTCGATACGCTCTACCGTGGATTTCGTATGACTGCAAACACCAACAACCACCAGGGGAACGTGCATAGACCTCGTCTTTGCCAACTTCAGGCTAGCTCCAGTCGAAGAACCATTGGCTCTACGCTTCGCGAACCACAAAACAGTGATAATTAAGGCAAAACAAAATGCACAACTCAACACGGCATACCATTTATGACCAATAAACTTTGTATATAACTGTACACCGCTTTGTCACTCTTTACATACATGAGTGGCCAATGTCACGGGTGATTTAGTTTAACACCGAACGATCCCCCTGCTTCACCCACCCATCATCATTCACTTCGTGGAGATGCGGTGATTTTTTATGACATTCAGGCTTTTTGCCAACTAGGCAATTGCGCGGACACAGACAACCGAACTTGCATGGCGCCGACAAACATGTGAACCATATCTATTCGCACCTGTATTAGACTCTGGATTAGCTTGTGTACATAAGACACTACTGCGGGCTCACTTCCTTTTTGGGCAGGGCTTGGCATCTTTTGCTTCGTGCTCTTTACTTTCTGAAGGAGAGTTCTCGAGAACGCTCTCACGGCTGAGCTCGGAAAGCCGGCGTGAGCAGACTCGAGGCAAATAGTGGTTATTACTCTCTCGATGAACTCGCAATGCGCAGCTTCGTAAGGGGGGAAAACATTTCTGCACACGTGTACGACCAATTAATGTGGCTTTAGACAAAATATAAGACAGCCCTAATCCCAGTGCTTACTCAATGAATGAACAACCTTTTAGTTCTGTTTAGAAAAAAATTGACGGCAGATTCACGAGGTGAATGATGATGAGATTGGGCGAAGCTCCTGGAAGTAATCATCGGTTAAACCGTGAAATTTCTTCCGTTAATTCGCCCGATAAAAATGACGTGAAACGATTGATTAAATGTTTTATCAAACTTTTATTGCTGGTTTCCGTTGTCCTTTCATTATGACCGCTTTGTGGTCGGTGAAATGTAAGCTAAGTGGTTCTTGCACTGGTTGCAGCGGCATCCTTATCCATACGAGCACACACCGACAGCAACGAGCATCGTCAACTACAAACCTGTATCGCAATATGGTTTTGATTATAAAACCATTGCTTTAGAAAAACACCTGGCGTCTTTCGCTAAGCAGCTGGCGTATTTTCGTTTTGCTTTAGAAACACCTGGCGTCTTTTCGTTTTGCTTTTTAGAAAACATCTGGCGTCTTTCGTTGGTTTATTTCATCAATCAACGGTGTTTTGAACAAAATTTTTTATTGTTTAATCACGCACAGGAGAAATGACAATGGCTGCTAATGGGGAATGAGAGACAGAAAAATTCGGCTTTTAGTTAACGCTCACGCTGCGAATTTTTTATTGTTCAACAACGCACAGGAGAAATCTCCCACCGGCACCACCTTGGAGGTCAAAGCGTAAGACTGGTTACGCACTACGACTACGACGAGGGACGAACGGGTGCCGCTTTAAGGAGATTCGCCCCTAAAAATTATTAACACTATGTACAGAGCATAAATTCCCATTTTCACCATTGTACATCACAGAAACTAACACTTTCGCATACGGCGAACAGCAGAAGCCTGATCAGCGTAACAACAAATGCACACAGCTCACTTTTCCAAGACTGACAGACAACAATTTTCTCAACTTGGAAGAGGAACTGCCACGCTGACCTCATTTGTTCTAGTATCAAATGTGGCGCAAGCTTTTTTTCAGCGACACTTTCGTGAAAAAGGATGCTTAGTATCAACTATTACCTACAATGTCAAGCAAAGAGGCAATTTTTCTTCACTGACGTACAACCTTTATTTTGAACTCTTTATTACTGCGGGGATTCGCCGCTTTAGTGATTCGCTGCTTTAGTGTCCTCTGAAATGCCAACCACTTAGCGCGCGTGTGATGCAGCCGATACTGACTCGGGGTAGGAGATACACACAAAATTACCGCCCAAGCACTCCGTGCCGATGGTTAACCAATGAAGCTCGATCTTGCGGCCCCTGCTTTTATCACTGGGTTAATACCGATGGTTCATTGAAGTTTTTGTCAATTATTGTTGCTGTAGCGCCTAGCGACACTATGGCCCGTATTCATAAACTCTCCTCGACACGAAACTCGACCTCAAAGGATCCTTGAGACTTCTCGCGTTGCAGAAATCGCTACGCGAAACAGTTCTCAAGGATCCCTTGAGGCCGAGTTTCGAGTCGAGGGGCGTTTGTGAATACGGACCTCCATGTTATTTGTGTGGAAAACCTCAGATTCGCAACACAGTGGGGGTTGTCCACAAATTCTATAAAGCAAACTCGAAAAAAATATAGATCAACGTACAAAAAGAACGATTTCAGGATTGTATATGATGGATATATTACATAAAGGCATCATTTCACAACAGAATATGGCTAATTTTAAGAAAGATTAACTAAACTTGATTGAATGGTTACAGGTGCGATGCGGACGAACCGGTGGCTGCAAATGCGCTCCCACACAAACGGTGTCGAGATGGCTCGCTCAAATCGCGAGTTCTTCGCACCGACTAGGTGGACCCAGAATGTATTGTGCTGGAAGAGGCACCAACGGCGTTTTCTAATTGAAAGCAGTGCTTCCGAGCACAAAGTCGATAAAGTTGGATGTAGAGTTCTCAAAGTGTCCGAAACTGTACACTGCCCATAGGTATCTGATCTACCCGACACAGTTGTCTATTCCCTGTGCAGCTCCACTTCTGACCTAAAGGTCGCGCGATCGAATCTCAGTCGTGGTGGCCGCATTTCGATGGAGGCGAATTGCTGGATACCCATGCGCTTAGATTGAGGTGCACGTTACATAACATCACATGGTCAAAGTTTACGCAGCTCTATTCTAAGGCGTCCCTCATAGTCAGATCACTGTATTGGGACATAAAACCCCCAAAATTATGCTAGACTTGTAATTTCAGAAAATCTTCCCAGCTAGCGCTATTCCGTCTCTCAATAGCAGCTAAGGACACCCTAAAGTTTTTGGTTTCGTCGGTCCAGTATTCTTAGCTGGTGGTTGCCCGCCCGTATGTTCCCTTATTGATTTGCACTGGACCAGTGATGAATAGTGGGATGTACCATATTTCTGTGGTACATACGAGCTGGGAGTTTTTGCGTACGTAGAATGAAGGAATTTTCGTTTGGGATTTCCACACCCACCGGGCTACCCCCGTATTCGTTCACGCTCACATTCCTCCTGGGAGACTCGCGCCTCCTTCACACGGGTCAGGCCGACCCATAATGCATTGCTCTGCAAGAGGCGCCGACGGCGTTATGTTGTCAACAGCGGCGCGTGCGTTGACACAGTCGATAAATTCACATAATGTGTCCTAAGACTGTCGAAACTGTATATTTAATACGCTTTTGTCATCTACCCGACACGGTGGTCTAGTGGTTATGATGCTCAAATGATGACCCGACGGTCGCGGGATCGAATCCCGGTCGCAGGGACCGCATTTAGATGGCGGCTACAAGCTCGAAGCCCGCGCGCTTACAATGTGCGCACGTTAAAGAACACCAAATGGTCAAAATTTTCAGAGAGCTCCCCTAAGGGGTCCCTCATAATCACATCGTGGTTATGGGACGTAAAACCACAACTATTACGCGATATTTTTTCATCTCAGTCACTTAACCCGCTAGTGATATTATGTCCCTGTAGAGCAGTGAAAGACAACCTAAACTGTTTGGTTTCCTCATTCCAGTAATCGTAACTGGTGTTTGCCGCCCGTGCGTTCCCTTCTTCATTTCCACTGGAACAGTGGCTAATGCTGGGATGTACCAAATTTCTCTGGTAGATACGTGCTGGGAGTTTTTGCGTCTGTAGACAGAATAAATGTTCATTTCGGGTGTCGCACATCTACCAGGTTACCCTCTATTCTTCCACCCTCACATTCCTCCTGGGAGACTATGCTGACCAGATCAGAGCCGCAACAGCAGCGCCGATTGGTCCAGCGGCCAGGTGGAGTGGCGCGAGCCAATGGGGCACTCAACTGAAGGCTCCACCCTACGAGGAAGATCGCTTGCCGTTGTAGCAACAACACAGTG
Source organism: Rhipicephalus appendiculatus (assembly GCA_030522465.1). Classification (NCBI taxonomy): domain Eukaryota; kingdom Metazoa; phylum Arthropoda; class Arachnida; order Ixodida; family Ixodidae; genus Rhipicephalus; species Rhipicephalus appendiculatus. The sequence continues at coordinate 2,252 of JALIZH010005263.1, read as the reverse complement.
CTTTTTTTTCTTTCTCCTAGCCAAATAGATTTCTGCTGTAAAAACTGGAAAGTACTATGGGAAGGGTATTCATGCTTTAAGTGCATGACTTTCCTACGCTGCCGAAAATGACCTGAGACACCGTTACTGCACTCTTCAAAAGTTAAATCATCGCTATAATTTAAATGGATTAAGGAAACATATCTATAAGCATTCAGGTAAAACCTGTCGTCAAAACAACAATGGAGGAGCAATGAGTGCCAAAAGCTTCCTACCCTGACAACATGTGTAAAGGCTAAAACATGGCTCCGATGCGTACATCCACAACAGCGGCACCGCGGGCACTGGCCCGTGAAAAAAGACACCTTCTATAACAGCGACTATATGGCAGTGCTTTCAAGTGTTGTCAAGCGCACAGCCGAAGCACGAAAATTTCCCCGTTTAACCAAAGTTACAGCACAGGTGGTATTCTAAAGTTCTCTTTTCAGCGCGCGTCGGTGCTGCCGAAGTAGACGACGCTGCCGCCGGTGTTGCCAACCACGTCACACCGACGATAGAGCCAGCTTTGCACTGGTGGGCCTTCCACAGTTACAAGCCATCACCATAGGCGACCGCCGCCACGAGGTCAGTGCTACGAGATGGCGCCTGACTACACGGTGAAGGGAAAAAAACCGGTAGATCCCACACACTGTGGGAATCGATCTAATGCGAAGCAGCCAGGAAGGAGTAAATCATGCTTTACATAATTTGCATGTCAACTTTTACATGCTAGGACCTGTCATTTATGTTCGTCAACAGTCACGTCGCGCAATACCAATTTTGGGGTATATCAAGCTAGCGAACTGGACGCAAGCACACCATCAGCGTGGCATGTAAATGGCGTTGTAGATGACATGCATGCCAAGATTTCCATGTTACCACATGTCATTATGTTCGTTCTACAGTCATGCCTCTCAATACCAAATTTGGTGTATATCAAGTTAACGAAACGGCCGCGAGCGCGCCATGAGCGTGGAATGCAAGTCATGTCGCTCATGACATGTCATGATTTCCATATTACCACTTGTCATTTATGTTCGTCATACAGTCATGTCACCCAATACCAAATTTGGTGTATCTCAAGCTAACGAAACGGCCGCGAGCGCGCCATGAGCGTGGCATGCAAGTCATGTCGCACATGACAACTCATGATTTCCATATTACCACTTGTCATTTATGTTCGTCATACAGTCATGTCACTCAATGCCAAGTTTGGTGAATATCAAGCTAACGAAATGGCCGCGAGCGCGCCATGAGCGCGGCATGCAAGTCATGTCGCACATGACAAGTCATGATTTCCATATTAGCACTTATTATTTATGTTCGTCCTACAGTCAGGTCACCCAATACCAAATTTGGTGTATATCAAGCTAACGAAACGGCCGCGAGCGCTCCATGAACGTGACATGCAAGTCATGTCGCACATGACAACTCATGATTTCCTTATTACCACTTGTCATTTATGTTCGTCATACAGTCATGTCACTCAATACCAAGTTTGGTGAATATCAAGCTAACGAAACGGCCGCGAGCGCGCCATGAGCGTGGCATGCAAGTCATGTCGCACATGGCAAGTCATGATTTCCATATTACCACTTGTCATTTATGTTCGTCATACAGTCATGTCACCCAATACCAAATTTGGTGTATCTCAAGCTAACGAAATGGCCGCGAGCGCGCCATGAGGCGTGGCATGCAAGTCATGTCGCACATGACAAGTCATGATTTCCATATTACCACTTATCATTTATGTTCGTCCTACAGTCAGGTCACCCAATACCAAATTTGGTGTATATCAAGCTAACGAAACGGCCGCGAGCGCTCCATGAGCGTGACATGCAAGTCATGTCGCACATGACAACTCATGATTTCCATATTACCAGTCGTCATTTATGTTCGTCATACAGTCATGTCACTCTATACCAAGTTTGGTGTATATCGAGCAAACGAAACGGCCGCGAGCGCGCCATGAGCGTGGCATGTAAATCATACTTTTCATGACAAGTTACTCATGATTTTCATGATATGACCAGTCATTCATGTTTGCCATACTGTCATGTTATGCCATACCAATTTTGGTATAAATCTTATTAACGATACGGCCAGGAGAGCTCAAAGTCGTAGGCGGCTAGATAGATAGTCAGATAGATACGCTCAAACTCGCCGAAGTTCGCTAAGAAATGCTTCGCATTTAATAATCAAGGGCATTCCGTTGGAGGAGGACGCCAGGTCCA
>JALIZH010005261.1:0-61439 GCA_030522465.1 Rhipicephalus appendiculatus | reverse complement strand
GCTAATTGTTAACTGAGGCACATAAATATAAGAATGAAGAGCTCGCTCAGCAGTCCTCACTTGGAGAGCGCCTTGGAGAGCGTAACGATTGCGTTGTTGGTAGGCGGAGACGCTGAGTGGCCGCTAACCCCTCGTGCCGACACCTTAGCTGTAATGGAGCCTTTCTCGGTCACTGCAATCCTGCAACGAAGAAAGTATCATTCCAGTTGGTTCGGGTACTATACCTCGCATGTCGATGACAGCACAAATATGAGTGTCACAGTGCAATAGTACGTTATTGCGGGCTAGTTTGTTTATTCTTCGAGTCAGAATTAAACTGCGTGAAAAAAAAACAAGGCTGGCGGAAGAAATGAGCAAGAAACCACGGGTGCGGACTGCCAACTGTTTATTTTTGGAAAGCAAAACAGAAGCATTTTGCCTCCAAAAGTGGCTGCGGCAGTAATTTTGCCTTACAGTGTAAGAACTGCGACAGTTATTTTCCTCAGCCAGAAAAAACAAAAATTCCTTTCCAAGGCAAGAACAAGAACAGAAAGAGAAGTCATCGAGGCATTCTTCATAGCAAAAAGACGTGACGCTTGTGTTAGTTCATCTTTACTATCTTTATCATGCAAGGAAATAGATATCTTATACGAGCACATTAGGATCGTTCCGGGATTCTAACGCGCACATGGTCTTGCCATATTTCCGCAGAATGCAAGATTATCTGTGCGATTCCTCCTTTTTCAAATATATAAATGCTGTACCATCAAAAAATAAACACAGTTGGAAGTCTGCGCTTCGTGTGTGTGTGTTCTAGATTTCTAATTGTTGTCTCCTTCGCACAGTTTAAACATATGTCTTCAAAATCGTGTACCGACCTGCCCACCAACTTGCATTACTTAAGCACGTGACCAAATTGCCACAGCCAGACTACGTCCATTGCTGAGCATACACTTCCCATATTTCGCCAATCAACCCCGTCCTGCGCTTGCTGCGGCAGTTGAGAAAAGGACAAGCCGCCCTCCCCATGGTGAAACCCCTCGTCGAACTCTTCTTTATTCGAACACACTCTTCTATTAATGATGATGCCACCACTCCTCGTCGTCTAGATAATTTTCAACATCCTCCGCGCCCCCCACTGTGACGCCTGACTACGAAAAACATTAATACACACGGGTTCTAAATACACATTGTTTGTTAATCAGCACTTGTATCATGTCCAAGTCAATCTGTGTGGGACAATGCAGGTTTCCTCCTGCACTGATCTTCCATCGATGCTTCCGACATTTGTGCCACGCACGTGCTTTTGAACGCGTCGCCTTCGGTGAACTTGTGCTTTCAATGATGGGTTTTCGGTTGGCAGGAACATCCATTAGGCAGACTTCCGCGAGGTTCTGGTGCAGCTGTTCCTGAGTGATTTTCTTGATTTCTTCGTCTTGGTTGCGTTCGCCTTGGAAGCATCAACCTTTTTCCTCTGCCTTGGTCAGGCTCTCCTCTCATTCGTGGCTTTGACGCTGTTTTGACATTTCGCATCTTCGCAGATATAAGCTGTGCCATCCACAGTCTCTTTAACCTTGACTTCTGTAGCTTACTCGAAGTGCGGTGGTTACGATAAGTGCGGACGACTGGCTTTTGTATACTCATGGTCTTCCTTGTATTTTCTTTTGCTTTATGAACAGGCCTGATTTGCTTCCGTCAGGCACATTTGGCGGTGAGAACTTTGTAACACCTGAATCTCTCATCTTCGGTGTGCACTCATCCTTAAGCTCTGGTGGATCGCCATTTGGATTTCCAAAGGCTTCCCGCTGTTCTGTCGTACAAATCTCTTTCTTCACCACTTGAGTTGTAACTGTGTTGTCAGTAGTTTCATAGGTGGTGCACGCTGACGAGAGCTCTGAATGAATGGGCCAGATCTCTATAAATAGCGGTTGTTCTGTGCGGGTTTCTTGGAAGGTCTTTACTGCAGTTAAGACGTTAATTTGTCGGCTTCCACCACGCTCAGGAATTTGTCGTGAGGCCGACTCGTCTGGTATCTGTGTGACAAGATTCCTGTTGAATACGCATTGGCTAGACGGCGGTGACGCAGACGGAGGGAATACTTTTCTTTCTGCTTTTGTTTTAATCTGCTGCCTTATTAATTCCAAGTGAGTCTGTCGAGCCTGTAATGTGTCCGCGATTACATCTTCTGTTTGGATCTTTGGCAGGATAATTTGGTGCTCATAAACTTCGGCTTCGTCCATCTCTGCTTCTAAATGATCTTCGTTAACTGCATCTTTCACTTCTTTTTCGATTCTATTGAGCTGATCGTACCGTTCAGTCAAAATACTATGAATATCCCCTAACTGACGTATTGATGGACGCTCCAGATGCAGTAGACATTCGATGCTGGCGATGGCTTGCATTACGGCCTTGCGTACTTCACTCCGCCTTTCGAATAGGGCCTCCATCATCCGGTCCAGTGTCGGAAACGTGAAAATTCACTGGCCGGCAGCGTCGCGAGGCAAAGTCGGCGTCAAAGCGGTATCCATCACACAAGTTTCGCACGGCGAATTTCCGGGCATCGTCCAGATGTCATGCTCCACCATCTGGGTCAAGGGAAGGGTGAGAGCTCACCTTTTAGTTCTTTGAGCTCACCCAACGATGGCTTCACAAAAGTCCTCCGGGCTACAGATGCGGTCGAGAATTCGTGAAGTGCCCTCGGTCTCACCTCTAAAGGTCCTTTATCTCGCGTTTCATGGCACGAAAATGTTGAGAAAACGACGATCCGCCGTCTCCATGGTAAAACCCCCCGTCGACTTCTTCTTTATTCAAACACAATGTTTTCTTAATGATGATACTACCACTCCTCATTGTCTACATAACTTCAACAGCGGCCAAGTGATCCCCGCAAACTTTCTAATGTCATCTGCCCACCCAAATTTCTGCCTCCCCCCCCCCCCCGCGCGCTTCAATGCTCTTGGAATCCAGTCTGGTATTCTTAATCACCAGCGGCTATCTCACCTTGGTGCTACATGCCCTTGCATTTTTGGTCCTGATTTCGACTAAAATGTCCTTACCATCCAATCGTTCCCTGACCCACTCTGCTCCCTTCTTGTCCCTTAAGGTTACTCCTATAACTTTTCTTTCCTTGGCTCACTGCGTCCACCTCAGTTTGGGTTGAACAGGGTTGAACACTCTTCGTAAGCCTCCTGGGCTTCGCCTCCGTTGGTAAGTACCGGAAAGATACAGATGTTGTATACTTCTCTTTTGAGAGATAGTAGCACAGTATCATTCATGATCTGAGAATTCCTGCCGATTGTGCTCCACCCCATCTTTATTCTTCTAGTTACTTCATTCATGGTTCCGCTCTGCGGTCACTACATGTCTTAAGAATGATGTATTCCTTAACCTCTCCCAGTGCCTCGCTATCTATCGCAAAATGCTGTTCTCTTGTTAGACAGTTGCACATTACTTTAGTTTTCTGCATAATAATTTTCAGAGCTGCCGTTATGCTCATCCTGTCCGCTTCAGTAACCATGAATTGCAATTCATCGCCTGGGTTACTCATCAAGACAATGTCAATAGCGAAGCGCAGGTTACTGAGGTACTCTTCATTAACTCTTATCCCTGCCTGCTCCCAACCTAGGGCCCGGTAGTCATCCTGTAAGCACTTGGTAAATATCACTGGGGAGACCATGCCTCCCAGACATACACCCTTCTTTACTGGAACGTTGTCCTTTTTCTTATGCAGGACTATGAAGGCTGTTGAGCAGTCCGTAGATTTCTTCCAGGATATCTATCTATCGATTGGCGACGTCCTGACTCCGCAGTGAATGCATGACTGCTCGGATTTTGAGTGAATCAAATCATTTGTCATAATCTATGAAGGCTGTACATAGTGGTTGTTTGTATTGCGCGCATTTCTCTAGCAGCTGATTGATAGTGTGAATATTCTCTATTGTTGAATAGCCAGTGCAAAATAATGCTTGGTCCTTTGGTTGATCACATTTTTAATTTTGCTTAAGTATTACTGAATGCTTATATCTAGTACGATGAAAAAATCCGTAAACAGGGCTTGTGTGCTCGAGCCGACGTTTCGGCAAGTGGACTTGTCTTCTTCAAGTCCACTTGTCGAAACGTCGGCTCGAGCACACAAGCCCTGTTTACAGATTTTTTCATCGCAAGCTTCCATCTTCCCCTTCTTGCCGTTTTTTGGATATCTAGTACGGCCACTCAAGCGTATCTGCCTTGACTCTTGCGACCGTTTTAGAGACAGAACATCTTTAATTACTGAAGCACATGTTACAAGAATACTGTTGTCATGTAATTTTTCTATAGCAAGAAGTAATGACTCTTCTAGTTTCCATAAAGGGAAAATCAATTTGCTAAATTTTCTGGTGCAAGCTAGTTTTTTCTCTAGAACTGGCATTATTGTTAGTGGTCCTGGTCGAATGTTTTCAATGCAAATGATAGAAATGAGCGTACACTCACAAGGCAGCTGGCCTCTGTATTCCAGGTAGAAAGTTCTCTAGGACCATCAAACCCTCGTCCAAAATAAATTCCACCTTCTCAATGCCTTTGGCACGCAGCGTACGTCGAATCGCAGCAGCACCGTCTCGACCTGCAACCTCTTCGTCGTGGCCAAAAGCCAAGAAAAGACCACGTCGAGGAAGGTCCCCTTGCTCCAAACGGTACTCAAGCGCTTCCATGACACCCTGGGAATAGCAAAGTGAAAATTCGTGCGAGTGTCCTACTACAGTTCCTATACAATTCAAAGCAACTCTCGGTTTAGTGTGGCAACCATCATAAAGTAATCAAAGAAATAACGGTACTCTTGGCTTCGATTTGTCCGAAAGAATAAATGACCAGCATTTTCTATTAGAAGCTGAAAAACAGTAAATCATTGTTGATCAAATGAAGACATCAGTTTTAGAAGTTATAATTGAATAACTGGATGACCTTGTACACTGTAGGTGCCCTAAACATTTTCTAAGAGCTGTCTTACAGCGCTGATCATGTTTTTATCGTATGTGTCTTTCTGCTTCCGCGTTACAGAAATTTTTATGCTGTCAGATGTAAAAAACTGTATATGTACCGTGAGCATTTCTGATCTTATCAAACATAAACCAATTAAGCACATAACACAGTACCGAAGCCAAATATTTTCACCATGAGGATGTGCTTGGCATCGATGGCGCCTCTGCCCCAGATTTCGCCATCCACCACCTGTCCAGCAAATGGTGGGTGATGCCAATTATCCGCGTTGGCCGGAACAACGTCCATGTGGGCACACAGCATGTAAGGCACCAGCTTGGGATCCGAACCCTGGACCTCGTAAAGGAGGCTATAGTTGGCCACTAGCTGGCGCTTGACCAAGTGGGACGAGTGTACCTGCGGGAAAGCTGCAAGATCCCAGATGACAGCGTGTGCGCTTTATTAGGTCGTTAGAATACAGCATGTGCGCTTTATTAAACGGGGGTGACTAGGAAGCTCACACGAGGCTGTGCCTTAAGGTTTGACATGTCTATCATATTTGACATTCAGCATGCGCGCTCGCTATGTTGCTTTTCAATAACATGATAATGTTGTTTTTAAATAAACCAGTCGCATCAGCACCATGTGTGTCACTTCTTTTCTTCGTCCTGTGCGTTAGCCCTGTTGTATTTTTATCATGGAACCTCACCAACTCGCCCAATCTGCCTGTCTTCTCCAGTTTATTAGGTAGGCCATCAATACAAAGTTAATGGCCTATTAGCAATGACTGCTGTGATAATTATCATGATAACCATTATAAACCTATTTATGCGTACTGAATTGCGATTCTTCTCTCGATGCAATTCAATTGTGTTTGACTTCCATTCGCAGTGATTTATCAATATGCCCGGAAGCTTAGAAAGGCATACCGGCAAAGTGGCTGGCCTGTGCGTAAACGCCTACGTTTTCCATCTTTTGCTTTCGCTTGCAACACCCTAAGAGACCATTCATTGTTGGCTCTACGCACTACAAGGCCTCACTAGCTCCGTTTTAACAGCCTAGCTGCTTAGGGTAGAGGTTAATTCCTGCGGAGCATAACGCAGCCACTGGCGGGTATGTGCCACAGAAACTGGGCAGGCTCCACTACTGAGCTCCGGTTCACTAAAACCAAAGAAGCTGTCTTCATTTTTGGTGGAAATGGTGTCAAAACTACTGTAGAACAAAGTCAAGGAATAAAACAGCAATGCGATGTCACCAGCTCCACTGCTTAACCAGTCTTAGCGGCGTTAAGTCCGTGAAGCTTCTTCAAGTCTTTATATCTCGCGTCAGCTCAAACATCAGCTATCTCAGTTTGGTCTTTAAATCGCATCTTCTTTTCTGTAGCATGATGTTATACCTAATTCATTTCAAAATATTTCACCTAATATTTCACGGAATGCTTCAAGACTGATTTAACACTATGCACAAATATGGATCAGCTATCTTTTTGCGAAACATATAAATAGAGATGCAGAAAGAAACATTGCATCAGCTTTCAAATTTTGTCAAGTTCGTGATAGTGCACTTGTAGTGGATTTCACTGCACAGACATTCTACGGGAGAGAAGTAGATAACAGCACAGTGAAGGTGCCCTGACTGTGAACACTCGGTGACGGCTTGACTTGTAGTTATTCACTGTTTCACTTGGCCTGTTTAATATTCCTGGTTTTGGTGGTGCGATTTTCCCTGCGACCACTACTAATATACAACGTTATCTGCACTGGATGGCCCAACACCAGTACCTTATAACAGCAGATTTCTTTTACAATGAGTATTTCTTACACGGGTTCTCTTGCTGCATACTCTCATCCTGACAGAGTAGATGAATCACTGTGGGAGATGTTCGACACTTGTATAGTGGTGCGTACAAGCGTCATAGTGATCATCAGGCATTTGATGCTGCGAATGGTTTAGTTCTCTTTCACGAGGCATCACTAAAGGAGTCAAGGTATGCTTCATTTGCTATACACACGCTGTCAATTACAATCAATAGAATTACAATTCTTTCTCCCAAGCTGTAATCACCAGCGCTGTCTCGAAACTGACATTAACTGATTTGTTAGTTGGGAAAGCAAGCAATAATGTATGTGTGTACGCACCTTTCTCGAGGAAATGGATAAAATCTACAAGAGCTTCGCGATTGTACTCGTATGAAGCCGTGCTGACAGTGGGAAACCGTATCGCTGCAGCCAGCTTGTCGGACAGGTGACGCTCCTCATCTTTGATGGCCAACACCTGAATAAACGAGGCAGAGCACGACCCCCTGGATAATTCTCTATTGATATAGAAAAAGCCAATTGAAACAGAAAATTGTTCAGGTGAATCGAATGCCCTCTTAGAAGTCAAACTTTCTTGTATTTTGCGAGAATAGTTAAGATAAAAAAGCTTTTTCTCCGCATGACGTCACATACAGTAGGATGAGGGATTTATCAGCTAACAACACTGACTGTAACAACACAAGGAGTTGTCGCGATCGCACAGAAAAGTGCGCAAACGCATAAGCGCAGCTTCGGTTGCTCTAAAAAAGCCCTAAACCACGGCGTTGTGCATGTTTTAGCCTTAAGGGACACTAAAAACAAATAATAAGTCGGCCGTGATTTCATAAAATACCCTTTCAGAAACTTCGCAGTGCTTGTTCCGTGCCAAGGAAAGACTTGCTGTGAAAGAAAGTGGTCCACATGCCGTCGTGCGCATACAGTCAGACCGATTGAAACCGCCCGTCTCCGAGTACGGTGTTCTGACGCAGAATTCGCCATGCCCGCCCACAGCCAATATGGAGGAGCGGCGCGCGCGCCACTGCTCTTGCTCGGCCGTGTCCCATCCTTTACTGCTCAACAGCCGGCGTTGCGGCGCCGTGGAGCACCGCCCGGCGAAAACGGAACTTAGCGTCCTTCTCAAGGGTCGCGTGAAACAATTATTTGATTGCATGAATTCAGACTGCAATGCACAAGATGGCCTTTATTTCGTCTTGTAGTACACTGAAACCTCTTTGTTTTTGTCACGGGTAGTTTCAGCACGTGATGAATTGTTCTGAGGACCTACTACCTCATTGGGCTTGTGTTCGAAAATGTGTCACCAGCGGCACAAGTGGTGTCCTACATTTTCCCTGATTTCTGGAGTATTAAAGCACTCCTGTATGTAACATTCAAATTTTTGGCGTTCTGAGGTACCGACCTTTCAACATTTCATCAAGGGGTATTTACCTTCAGTGCCCCTTTGAGTGCTTGCTGAGTCTTCGGTGGTATTCTATACTCGGCGACAACTTTTCTTTACAGAACTGTGGAAACTACAGAACAGAAGCGCATGTTTGCTCCGCAGCAAAAATATAGTACCTAAATTTACTGATGATTATCTCATTTTGCCTAGCCGATGTAAATTCCTGCTTTATTTGCTGTGGACTCGAAACATTGCGGGAAGGCGTAGGTACAATACACTTACTGTTCACTTCGCAAGAATACATTCCTTTTCTTTACACTTCTTAGACAGCACCAGGTTTTCAGCACGCCCGTTTTCTAGAGTATTCATGGCTTCTATGACATAGTGGGTCAGTGTGCGGCGGCAAACGCGCTGTTTATTTTTCCAAGAAAAATATACTCGCAATATTACACTAAAATATACTCTGAACCATGCAAAAGTTTGTGCCATTCACCTTGTCGTGTATGTGATTTTCCTAAACGCGTTAACGATGCGTGCGAGCAAAACCGAAATCAGTCCCCATGCTGCCGTACTATATATGGAGAAACACGAAGGTGTGGAAGCCCCCCCTCCTCAGCCTTCGCTCCAACGTCAAGATAGGTTGTCGCCGAGTACAGTGATGGCCAAGCGAGCAATACAGGCAACTTTATAGCGCACTCATTTCTGCGGAATCGAGCATGAGATCTCAATGTCCGTGCAATAGGAAACCAGCTTCTGCATCGATGTTGACAAGCGTGTGACAGTGACTACCAATCCACATCGGTGGCGGGAAAGTGTTCGCTGAAAAGAGTTCTCAGCATTGTTGTCTTCAACTGCGCGTGGCTTGTACAGATGACAAAAAGTGACTTCCATAAAGTCACGTTCACTCAGGTACATAGAGAAACTGGAGTGTAAGCAATCTGAGCTATGACGTCACAGAAATACCAATCGGGTACTAAGCAACATTAGTGAACTGAGAGTCCTTACCCAGGCGTATGGAACCGTTGCATACATTATCTTTACTGATATGCAGTAAACAATGCCCGGCCTGCGCGAAACAGGCAGCACCATGAAAACGTAAGCTGGCCGAGGAGCCTCTAGAGAGCCCGCTGTGACCTTACTTAGAGAGCTTGCAAGTTTTGTTGCGAGGTGCACATTACGCAATAAATCCTCCCATTTTGTGACGCCGCGAAGCTCCCACTACGCGTTATTAAGGCAAGATGCGCACCTCTGTAAATGCAAAACTTGTTGTCACTGTGGTGGATGATCATGAGAACATGATAAATTATGGCTGAGCCCTTTGTGATGAATGGGAAGCTTTAAACTGATGACTTGTTAAGCAGTCAACATGACGAGACCACTGGTGCGATTCCAACTCTCGTGCCGCGCCATATTGCACCTGCTAACGCGTTTCCTTACCTTAGACGCCGCTTATATACAAAGCTTTCACGAAAAAATTCAAGCACAGGCGCGGGTCTGTTAAAATGTTTTGAAAAGACTGGCTTGCTAGTGGTACATCACTTGCTTGCAGCGTGGAAGGTCCGGGTTCGAATTCACGTTGCAAACTAGCGGCGATGGCGGACAACTACGTCACCATAATCAGCTGTCTCGAAATCAAGACAGCTCACGCTGTCGAACCAGTCATCTAACAGTGACAAAGACTTCCTGCAAGCATGTGCAGCTAGAGCGCAGTCAGTACATTTACAGCAGCGCGCCATGAAAGAAGACGGTTCTACGTATCATAGCTCGTAGTAGGCACTCTACGCAATACTGCGCAGTGCGCACTGACGAGGCGACACACAAAATAACACGACGCATACTTTTCGCGTTGCAAAGGACTTGACTCTGCTAGATAAAATTATTTCCTCAACGGCCTTATAAACCCAGAAGATTCTTACCTGTTCTTCATCCGGCCAAGCGCAAGGAAGGTCTGGAGCCCGAACGAGTATCGCTCGCACCACGACAACGATAAAAAGTCCCAGGACGGGCAATGTGAGCAGCAGTGAGGCGACGAGAAGTGCCCGCTTATAGCGCCATGTCTTTTTACGGGTGCTTGTGTCAAACTTCGTTTTGGCATCAGCCATGGCGTTGCGAGGAAATATTAACCTCTAGTTCAGGTTAATAAGTTGTTAGTTCGCGCCTACGTTCTTCTTCCTTTCTGTTGTCCCTTCGGATTGTGCTATTTGCGATGAAGTTTTATGTTAACGGAACTTTCTGGCTCATCGAGTATGCCGTAAGCGTTAGGACAAGCTTTCTAGGCACGCCCAAATTCGCGAAGAGACAGTAACCTCACTACATGAACCACAAATGATGCAGAAGTGCAAGTAAAACAACGGGTGAACGCGGCACAAGATCCGTTCGGAGCGTTGAGAGCGAGGGGTCGCACACGTGAAGCAACACCTCGTAGATAAGCGTATACCAATAAACACTCACTCGGCAGCTCACCGCTAGTGGTCGCCACTTTAATCAGGGCTGCATGTGAGCTTACTGCAATATATTCTGTACATTCTGTGCATACAAAGACAAGAGCCAAAGTCTTCATTTAGAGTTCCAGAACACTGCAGTATGCACGGGCGCTCATATGCGCCGTATTTAACGATTGATAGAATCCACCGACATTTGACAGAATATCTATAACCACACCATCATATGGTTTCCCCTTCAACACGAATTCCGCAATATCTGAAGTGTCTTGAACAAAAGAGAGCCACTATTCTAGCAAAATGGCTTGAAGTCTATATGCTGATTGCGGAAGAGTGCAAATAAAAAATGAAACACCAAAACGCAGAAAAATACCCTCTTAGAGCCTGTTTAGGTCTTTTTCTTAAGTATGGCGTTTTGACTGTTATTGTGCCTTACCGCAACAAAACATTACCAGTTGATCCTTTTAACTACGCTTCTGCTATGTGATGATATGAACCCCCGGATATATTTCAGTACGCTTTCATGGGAGTTGAAAATAATTGAGCAGGACGGAACGGACCATAGGGGAAGTTTGAAAACGTTGACAGATGAAAGGAAGCCAGCATCACACTTGTGAGTGGTAACGGACAGGGACATTATAAAAGCACACACGCATACATTTAAGAAACAGTAAGCTCGATATATGAAACCTAGAGAAATGTGTATATGTATAAACATACACTCTTGTACTCGATCAGCCGATATTTTTCATTTTGAAGTCAACGCAATGGGTAAATCCAATCAGTATAGGAAAAACCCGAAGTTAACTGAAGATTGCTGCAATACTAGCATAGTATAGTGATGGACAGTGGGCAGAATCTCGGTACACCCGGAAAAGAGAAAGCCTGTAGTGCTTCAAATTTTCTGCTGCCTGCCTATCATCCCGTTCCAAATGGTGAGTACGTCGTACGGCTCTAACGCGCAACATTTCCCCATTAAGCTCCATAATCGAAATCTTCAAGAACAGTGCTTGCCTACCAATCTTTGATTGACGGCCGCCATCTCAGACAAACATCTCTTCTCAGCCATCCCGCGTTAATACAGGCGATGCAAGTCCCATTCATAGCCGACCATAGCCGCAACAGAAAAGGCCTTTATACAGAAAGATCTCGGTAAGTTGTTGCACGAGGACATCATTGAACATTTGAGTAGCCCGTAAACATCTCTGGCTGTCTTTATAAAGAAGATGGATAATTCGTGGCACTTCTGTGTTGGCTGCCGTCACCTTAATAAGACAGCAAATTGATGTGTATCCACTACCACGCATTTGTGACGCCCTTGACTCCACTCACAGATTTAAATATTTTTTACCAGTAGACCTTCGTTCTGGCTACATTTCCATACCTGCAGGAAACGCTGCAAAAATCTGCAAAGATGCAGAAGAAAGCTCGCACTGCACGAAGTTTTCCTGTTCTTTGTTGGGTGATAGATGCCTGCTGTTTTATGGTGAACTGATGTTCTTTCTATCGATTTGTAAAACAAGTTTGCCGTCGTCGCCCGTCCTCTCACTGATCTTCTTAAGAATTATACATGGTTTTGTTGGGCGCCACAGGTAAAGGAGGCATTCTATACCCGTCAAACACAAGTCCACACGCGTGTGCGTTTTTTCTTGCTCCGACAATATGACAGTGAGACAAGTTGGCAAAAACAATCTATAAAAATGCTAACCAGTTTAACAAGACAAGAAATTTAGCGTAAATTTTGTGCAGCGCGTAAGCGCATACAATTAATATTGCTGCCACGAGAAAATTAATAAATGCTTCAGGTATGTGAAATGTCTTAGCAAAAAAAAACAAGCAATGACAATAAAAATCAGGAGACACTATAACAATAAAAATACATTCTCCAAAACATTAAAGAAGAACGTGTATAAACAAAAGTAAATTACAGAATGAATAATGCAAGCAAATCAAATATTTTAAATAGTGAAATGTTCAAGCCCAATTTTACAAATGTCGTTTTCTAAAATTGGGCACATTAACATTCAACGACTTTAAGCCGTGTGCAAGAACAACAAATATTTTTCCCGGAGCTGCGCTTTGAACCTACGCCCTGATGCTGCGAAGGAGAGCATCTTTACCACTCGTATACACACCTATGCTTGATGACTGTAAATACGTTTATCTATAAACCATATGAATGCGTTGTACCCATGGTGCAAAAAAAGAAAAAAACCGGCAGATCCCACGCACTGTGGGAATCGATGTAGTGCGAAGCAGCCAACAAGGAGCTAATCATGCTGTACGTATTATGCATGTCATGATTTACATGTTAGGACCTGTGATTTACGTTCGTCATACGGTCACGTCAGGCCATACCAACTTGGTGTATATCAAGCTAGCCAACTGGATGCAAACGCACCATGAGCGTTTCATATAAATGGCAATGCAGATGAAATGCATGCAAATATTTTCGTGTTACCACCTGCCACTTATGTTCGCTATACAGTCCCATCCCGCTATACCAGTTTTGGTGTATATCAAGCTAGCGAAACGGCCGTGAGCGCGCCATGAGAGCGGCATGCAAGTCATGTTGCACATGACATGTCATGATTTCCCTAATACCACTTATCATTTATGTACGTCATACAGCCACGTCACGCAATACAAAATTTGGTGTATACCAAGCTAGTGAAACGGCCACGAGTGTCGTGAGCGTGGCATGCAAGTCATGTTTCACATGACATGTCATGATTTTCGTATTACCACTTGTCATTTATGCTCGTCATACAATCACGTCGCTCAAAAAGACACGTTGTACATTCCAAATTGTGTTCGGCGAAAGCTTGTGGCCATTCGACTGACTATGCCAAGTCCTTCTTTACACTCTCAGTGGGATGGCACACAAACGGATTGTGTGCGTGTTTTCTTTAATTTTTTACCTCGAATCACAGCGAGACGCGGGACTAATCTGCCTCCGTTTCGCATGCGTTCGTATTCTCGCGCTTTGCGCCTCATGCAGACGCCATCTGCGTTCGAGCGCTTAAGTTGACGGACACTTTCTAAATTCCCAAGTGTGTTCCTCGAACGCATGTGGCCATTGAGACGGGGTCAGTCAGAATGAAACGCGGTGCGCGCGTCTCCCTCCTTGCATGATTAGACACGCTGGGCGCAGAGACGCTACGCAAGCAAAGCGCAAGCGCTGAAGAGTCGAACGCGACCGACGTCCGTTTGCGTGCCCCGGCGGCCACCTGACACCGCGCCAGGTCACGGCCGGAGGGACGGATGGACGTGAGCATGAGACATTAAAGGCTCTGGCCTAAAAAAATTGCTATATATCAAGCTAGCGAAACGGCCACGAGAGTGTCATGAGCGCGGCATGCTAGTCATGTTGCACATGACATGTCATGATTTCCATATTACCACTTGTCATTTATGCTCGTCATACAATCACGTCGCTCTAGCCAAATTTGGTGTATATCAATCTAGCGAAACTACCACGAGCGTGTCATGAGCGTGGCATGCAATTCATGTTGCACATGACATGTCATGATTTTCATATTATCACCTGTCATGTTGGTTATGCAGAAATGTCTCGTCATACCAATTTTTGGATATATCAAGTTAAGAAAACGGCCTCAGGAGCACTATGGCCGTGGTGTGTAAATCATACTTTTGATGACAAGTTAGTGATGATTTTCATGATATGACCACTCATTCATGTTCGTCATACAGTCATGTTTTTCCACACAAATTTTGGTATAATTCCCATTAACGATACGGCCAGGAGAGCACAAAGTCGTAGGCGGCTAGATAGATAGATAGATAGATAGATAGATAGATAGATAGATAGATAGATAGATAGATAGATAGATAGATAGATAGATAGATAGATAGATAGATAGATAGATAGATAGATAGATAGATAGATAGATAGATAGATAGATAGATAGATACGCTCTAAGTCGCCGAAGTTCGCTAAGAAATGTTCGGATTTAAAACGTTGAAAGGTAACACTCTGTACGCGGGCTTTGGTGAATTTTGAGTAGGTGCCGGAAACGACCCCTGCATGGCGCAATGTAGAGCCGACACGCTGTTTATTACACGGCGTCGTTGGCACAGAAGCGGTGTTACGTTTCCCCCCGTCTATTGTGACGTAGCCTAAATACAGGTATTTTTTGTTACATTTGTCACGTCGTTTATTATGCGCTGATAATCCTGAGACATTTTACGACGGTTTTACGCCCCCGTTCTGGCCACGTTCCGAACTGTGTCAGCGTTTTCTCTTGCACGGGCTGTCCGTTTCCTCCTACAAAAAAAAACTACCAAAAAAGCAGGTCTGAACACTGCATAAGCAATTTCAAGAAGCGCTGTAATATCTTACATAAAGCCACATGCAGCCACTACGCAATGTACAGGAAGTAAATTGCAGTAGTCCTACGTCACGATGTCTTATCAGCACATTTATCTGAAGGCTATTTGCATTTGCCCCTTCTAGCTTCTTAGAAACTGCGTTTATCATTTCTAGAGCCAGTCAAATAACTCATGCCCACTCTACACATGTCGTAAGCATGCCTGGCCTTTCTTATATTGCTGTTTGCGAGCTTTATGGTGAGAAGAGATTGTAGGTAGTGATGAGAATATTCTTAGTGCAACATTAGCGTCTCCAAATGAACAACCCCCCAACATCTTCTTTTAAATTCTGCAGTTTTCTGTTATATACATGTCATATGAAGGAAGTTAACACAAGAAACTGGGATCAATAGAAAATACATACTTCCGCAATCACAGCTCGGAGAAATCATCAATTTAGAATATTCGGCCAGTTGCGTTTTCGAAATGGTATTCTTTAACACAATGAAACTGTATAATGGAAACGTTAAAGCACACATGGATAGGGCAAAGGAAGAAAATACAGAACAGCGCCTTGGAACAAGCAATACGCACTATAGACCACAGGACATCTAGTCAAAATGTACTATAAACTAAAAAAAATGTTTGCTCTGTCCTTTTTATTCGGTCTTGCAAGCATTCTTTAACCTTGGAAAGTACACGAAATATTTACGAATGCATTCTCGTCCCAACCTGCTTAATATAATAAATGAACCAAGTGTTACAGATATGTGGCATGCTGCAAATGCGAATGATTTCTTAGCGCATCAAAGGCACCTTGACCGTTTCTATCTATCTATCTATCTATCTATCTATCTATCTATCTATCTATCTATCTATCTATCTATCTATCTATCTATCTATCTATCTATCTATCTATCTATCTATCTATCTATCTATCTAGTTGACTATAATCTTGTGCTCTCGTGGCCGTCTTCTTGACTTTCTATCTTTCAAAATAAGCTTGGGAAGGACAGTACACTATGACTAACATGAGGAACGGGTCGCCAGGTTGAAAGGGTAAATTTCGAATCACACGGCCTTTCGTATCATGTCTTCTGACCGGACTACAGTTTTACCAGCCCCAGCATCCTCCAAACCGTGTAAAAATGACAGACCCCACGAAAGCGGGCTGCAAGACTGCAGCAAGTTTGCAATGCAGCTTTTTTTACACTCAGCCTTGAGAGGATCACAGACGAGTTTGTGGAAATTTTGTATAAGGGTGGATGGTGGACTAGTTCTTGTGGAAATAATCGATCTGATGGTGATTTCCAGATCAGATAGATAGATAGATAGATAGATAGATAGATAGATAGATAGATAGATAGATAGATAGATAGATAGATAGATAGATAGATAGATAGATAGATAGATAGATAGATAGATAGATAGATGCGCCCAAAGTTCCATTTGGTTCACCAAGCACACCTTCGCTTTTAAATGTCGAAATACCTCTTGTTATTTCCCTGTTTCACAAATTATTCATCTTCGCAATGACAGCATATTTGCCAGAAAGATCAAGTGATTCACTTACACTATGTTAGGAAGTATAGAATGAAGATGTTTTGGAACGCTATGCAGGTAAGGTTATTTAGGAAGAAAAAAAACCGGCAGATCCCATGCACTGTGCGAATCGATGTAATGCGAAGCAGCCGGCAAGGAGCAAATCATGCTGTACATACAATTAAAAGGACACTTTGTGCATTCCAAAGTGGGTTCGGCGAAAGCTTGTGGCCATTCGACTGACTATGCCTTATCTTTTTTTTACACTCTTAGTGGGATGGCGCACAAACGGAATATGTGCGTGTTTTATTTTTTTTTAATTTTTAACCGCGAATCGCAGCGAGAGGCCAGTCTAGTCTGCCTCTGTTTCGCATGCGTTCGTTTTCTCGCGCTTTGCGCATCGTGCAGACGCCATCCGAGTTTCCCAGCGCTTAAGTTGACGGACACTTTGTAAATTCCAAAAGTGTGTTCCGCGAACGCCTGTGCCCATTGAGACACGGTCGGTCAGAATTGAACGCGATGCACGTGTCTCCCTCCTTGCATGATTGGACAAGCTGGGCACAGCGACGCTACGACAGCAAAGCGTGAACGCTGTAGAATCCGACGCGACCGGCGTCCGTTTGCACGCCCCGGCGGCTACCTGGCACAGTGCCGGGGCACGGCCTGAGGGACGGACGGACGGACGGATGGGCGTATGGACAGACGTCAGCATGAGGCATTAACCCATTAAGGACCACGAAAGAACTACTGGTCCGATTTTATTGACATTTCGCTTATTTAATTAACCACAACAGATAACTAACCACTCGTGCAAATTTTCATAGAGTTACGTGTGGTTCTTCAGGAGTTATGATACTGTACTATAAAAAGTACGCTGGGCCTTCGAGAGAGCAACGGGCAAGGTGACTTGATGCAAGGATGGCGAGTACACTGGGCCCTTGCGAAACGAATAACAAAGTTATCTTGGTCCATGCAGCTTAATCAAGGACCAGTGATTTAGGGAAAGCGTAACGTCACGCTTTTCGCCACACCATTTCGATGTATTTTACAGAATTCAACTGTTTTGACGGCTTCTTGTGAAAATGTCCGTATGTATAGAGGGTAATAGCAAGCACAGTGAAATCTGGAGAACTTTGGTACTTCTCTTGGGTACAACAAGGCGCAGTCAGTGTTTTGCTGTTATGCGACTAAAGGACAATAGTCAACGCGTAGAGGGTCTGCTAAAACCTACAATGTGGCAGCAGGCCCTTTATGCGTTGTCTGCGGCTATTTCGATCATCTGGGTAAATAGGGGCTGGTACCACTTTTTCTCAGGGATGAAAATTCTCTAGTCATTCGCAGCTTGATCGTAGAGCTCAAACCCCCTCAAGGCATTGTTACTGCGGATGAAGAAGGAGGACAGTGGCACAACGTTTTTTTTTTCTTTTCAGTGAATGGCCACCACGATACAGAGCATAGTGACTCAACTGTGTAGTCTTTTGTCAGCATAGCAATTATGCTGTTGTCTTTGCCATTTTCGAAACAAAGCTGCTTTCCTGAATCAAAATAGAAGTTATCTTACCCACGTTCCTTTCGTTCCATGTTTTTGTATCGTTAGCAGAGAGCATCCATTCGTACCGTCGTCATTCCCCTCCTCCTCCTAAGTGCCCATGTTAGGGTCAGAATCGCCAATTAAAACATCAAGAGGCTCTCGTATATTCACAGCGACATCTTTCGCAGCCTCATGAGTCTGAGATAACCGAAAAAACGACATTCATAACAAAAAAGCCGGCAGATCCCACGCACTGTGGGAATCGATGTAATGCGAAGCAGCCAGGAAGGAGCAGATCATGCTTTACATAATTTGCATGTCATGTTTTACATGTTAGGACCTATCATTTATGTTCGTCATACAGTCACGTCGCGCAATACCAATTTTGGTGTATATCCAGCTAGCGAACTGGACGCAAGCGCACCATGAGCGTGGCATTTAAATGGCGTTGTAGATGACATGCATGCCAAGATTTTCATGTTACCACCTGCCACTTATGTTCATTATGCAGTCATGTCACTCAATACCAAATATGGTGTATATCAAGCTAACGAAACGACTGCGAGCGTGCCATGAGTGTGGAATGCAAGTCATGTCGCTCATGATATGTCATGATTTCCATATTACCACTTGTCATTTATGTTCGTCAGAGAGTCATGTCACTCAATACCAAATTTTGTGTATATCAAGCTAACGAAACGGCCGCGAGCGCTCCATGAGCGTGGCATGCAAGTCATGTCGCGCATGACAAGTCATGATTTTCATATTGTCATGGGTGTGGAAATGCTACTCCGACACGGCCGCTGAACTGGCGCCAGATGGACGAAGACGAAGGCGTTATTGTTGTGGGGCTTGGTCTGGGCTGCCCTGTTGACCTGCCATCCTGTGCGTTCTGTGTAGTTCTGTCTCGATCAGTGCTGACTCACGGCCGTTGAATAAATACTCCCCGTAACAATATTACCACTAGTCATTTATGTTCGTCATACAGTCACGTCACTCAATACCAAGTTTGGTGTATATCAAGCTAACGAAACGGCCGCGAGCGCGCCATGAGCATGGTATGTAAATCATGTTGTTCATGATATGCGCTTCATTATTTGCATATTACCACCTGTCATTTATGTTCGTCATACAGTCAGTCACATCACTCAATCCCAAATTTGGTGTATATCAAGCTAACGAAACGGCCGCGAGCGCGCCATGAGCGTGGCATGTAAATCATACTTTTCACGACAAGTTAGTCAGGATTTTCATGATATGACCAGCCATTTATGTTCGCAATACGGTCATGTTATGCCATACCAAATTTGGTATAAATCCCATTAACGATACGGCCAGGAGAGAACAAAGTCGTAGGCGGCTAGATAGATAGATAGATAGATAGATAGATAGATAGATAGATAGATAGATAGATAGATAGATAGATAGATAGATAGATAGATAGATAGATAGATAGATAGATAGATAGATAGATAGATAGATAGATAGATAGATAGATAGATAGATAGATAGATAGATAGATAGATAGATAGATAGATAGATAGATAGATAGATAGATAGATACGCTCAAAGTCGCCGAAGTTCGCTAAGAAATGCTTCGCATTTAAAAATTAATGGCCGTTTTGTGTAGTATTCTTCTTTTAAACTGTGTTTATAGTGGAGGTAGAAGACGTAACAAGATTTAAACCATTAGCTTCCGCAGGCGGTAATCCGCCGGTCGCGACGGCGAGGCCAAAAGCACATAGATGGCAGTAAATTATTTATTCTTTGCTGTTTGCTGGATATGTTCTCCACTAGATGGACTTAGTTGACCGTTGTTGGATCCGCTTGCAAGTGTGTACGTGTGTGTTTTTGTATCAGCGAAGAGTGCACGTTCTTGGATTTTTCGACGCATTGCGTCGCGCAAAAGCCCGCCTGTCTTGGCTTCACTAATGCGCCTACAAGCCGCCGAGTGGGCTCATTTTCCTGGTTAGATCCTGCCGAACAAATTAAGAAATTATTTTTCAAGGATGCGCTTAGTTTGAAAGGCACACGACAAAAAGTCTGAGAGCCGATAGGAGTGCGAAAAATGTCAAGTTCCTGTTCACATGCCTGTGTGCTTCACAGCTTTTATACATGAAAATCGTTCTGAAAGAGTTGATGCAGTGAAGCCTTACTAACAGAATAAAACAAGATTTGTTATTCTATTACATTTTTGGGGAATTTTATTACGATTTATATGCACCGAAACATGCCAATGGCGGGCGCGAAAATATTTCCGCGGAATACCTGGCTGGACCCGCCGCGGAGAGCGCGGAAGCCAAGGGGTTGATGCATTCCGCTGGGTACGTGCACTTTCATCGCCACTGGTTTCAGCAGTTGGCGGCGTCCAGCTTCAAGGTTTCGGTTTTCATTGTTAGCCTAGTGCCAATACTAAAAACTCAAAATGGGAGGTTTTAGATCCCCTCTAGAAGCTTTATTAAATTTTCCGCTTCACAGCAACCATTGGCTTAATATTGCTATGTACCACTTACCTACAGGACGAAGAAGAGGAGGACTGGTAGGCTCCTGTTGTTCGCCATCTTGGTTGTTGTTGCTCTGATCACTCTGATCATGTGAATATTTGTAAATACACCCTTTTTCTGTCGTCTCCCTGTAACATATTTGGTGGAGGTGCTGGGTATATCCGAAGCACACCACGGAACTTCGCAGCGGGCGTCTTGTCGGGAAATTCATCATGTCGACAGGCAGGCCCCTTGGTCCAGCCCCCGCTATGCCAACTGAAACCCAGCTACGTCGTTGGGCACCCATCTGCGAGACCCTGGCACCTTCTGGGGAAACGATAAACTGCACGTCGAAAAGTGGCTGGCCGACTACAAGCGCACCAGCAAGACCACCCGGTGGGATCCAACTTTGATGCTGTCAAATGTCAGCTACTACCTCAGGAGAACGGTCAGTTGGCTCCTCCTCGTGCGTGTGTTTCGACACGCACGAGGAGGAGCTGACCAGTTGTGATGTATGCCAACAAAAAATGAAAAACCTTTTCGGACAGCCTATTGCGCGCCAACGAGCCGCCCAGAAGGAACTATCGTGCCGTGCGCAAACCTCGACGGAACCGTACAGTGTAAATACAATATGTCCTAGCCTTGCGCCGGCAAGCTGGCGACAAAATGCCCGAAGCTGACAAACTGAGCCACATTCTTAAAGGCATCGCCGATGACGCGTTTCACTTACTTGTTTACAAGGACTGCTCCACCATTGACGACATCATCAGGGAGTTCCGACGCTTCGAAGAAGCGAAGAGCCGTCGAGTCACGGAGCAATTTGCCCGGCTTCCAAACACCGCCACCACGTCGTCGTGCGAAGACTTCCACCTACAACCGCCGCCTAGTACCGAAAACTTGGTAAAATACCGCATATGACGTCATGCGAAAGCAAAGTGTTTTCATCTTAGCTATTCTCGGAAAATACAAGGAACTTTGACTTCTAAGAGGGCTTCAGATGGTTTCTTCTGCCTTTAGGGCAAAGGGTAGGCCCTATCCCTCCCCTGTATTTTAAGGGTTCTTGACATTTAAAGGGCCCCCTCACCACCCCGCGTCCAAAGACCAGGGAGTTTTTCCGTCCTCGCCTTCGCTACCCATTCCTACAGGCGATATATCCTCCTCGCCACTTATTTCTTAAAAGCACGTGAACAATGTCAGCACTAAGCGCACGAGCCTATCACAATTTCGGGCTCCTCGGCTACATGCTCTTATCGCAGCTTGCGCAGCCGGAAACACACAAAATGAAGTTAAATCAGTTGATCGCGCATGATAGTAATCCGAGACAAGGAAAAACAGATGGGAGGCTGCATGGCAAAGCAGTGCAGGAGACAATTCACACCTGATATTTCACGTATATGCAGCAATCGAGAGCATGTGTGCCATGTACGTCACGGGAATCGCTGTCTATGTCGCGAAAGTGTGCAAGAAAGCGAGAAACGCCAGGAGAGAATAATGCGCTCGTTTTTTTTTCGTTTTTTTTAGAGGCTGGTGAGGGGCCCTTTAAGAGCCATTTTCTCTGAAACTACTCTACGTAAAGCGATTGGGTTTGTTTCATTTTATTCATGGGCGTCTCTTTGTGCAATTAAACTAGAATTAGGAATGTATTCAAGGCTTGGCATTTTTGCTAATGTTTTGGCAAAGCAAATAATTTTCTGATCAATTTAAAAAAAACTACCAAGCAATGAAAACTATTCGACGTACGTAAACTATTCTAGTTCAGTAGCTTCGTATTGATGTTTGGTTTATTGTGGTAAAAAAAACAGCCTTCTGTTATTTCAAGTTGTATTGATAATGGGGCAAATAAAAAAATGATTTCGATATATTCAGAGTTAAAGAGGAAAAACAAACTTTTTACATGTTTTGTTCAAAAATATGTACTGAACAATTTAATTAATAGCAAGCTGCCTTATAGTCATCACACCAATCAGCTTTACCCTTTTTTTTCTTTTCTGTTCCATGACTCGTTTTGTCATATCTTCTGTTTATGTGATGGCGTAATACTGTCGATGGCGCTCGATCACACCCAACCATATAACGGTGTTTCGCCTCGGTAATATGCCGAATGGCTTAGAATATTCACTCGGGCAATGTAGGTCTTTTTATTGCGATAACAATTATATGGACACTCTCGGCTGGTTTTCGCCGTCGGCGTCGGCGTCGCCGTCATGTCCCGTATATGTATATGTATCCATATATTTATAAAAACCTCAAAGAAAAATAATTCAGAAAAATGTTTCCGACGCGCGGCATCGAACCAGGGACCTCTCGCTCTGCAGCGCGCGGCGCTAACCGCTTAGCCACGAAGGCGAACGTCCTTCAACGTTCAAACGGCGAGCTATTTATATACAGCGAGTTTTCAGCGTGTTTTCAGCATTACCAGCGAGATGGCGCAAAGGCCGCGCTCGGCGGGGCTTAGCTGGGCTCCCCGGCGTTCGTCACGACGCGCGCTCTCAGGCGCTCCTAGCTCTCCGGCGTGCACTTCGCCCGGAGGGGGGGGGTAGATGCCCGTGGGCGCGCGCGCTTATCTCGCGGTGGCGGAGAATGGGGCTTTCGGCGGAACGATAGCGTTGTAGTTACCGGGCGCGCGAAGGTCACATGGCTCGCTGCAGTCCCCCCCGTTTGCGAAAAGAGCACGCTTTTCAAACACAGCGAAGTAACAACTGTGACACTTGTTAGTTCGCGCTCGTCTGTACCTGTGAGTACGTTTCGTGCGTCGTTTTTGGTTGAGCAGCGTGTTAAGTGTCGAGCTGTGAATGTTTTAAAGACGATAGTCTTTCTTGGGATACCTAAGCGGAGAAATTTTAGTCTGTCTGTCTGTCTGTCCGTCTGTTTGTCTGTTTGTCGGCACGTCACACGATTGAGCTAGTTGGCCAAACTTTAACCCCCTGCCTTACGACCTCCAATCATGACCAAGAAGCATGTGTTCATACGGGTGAGCGTGGGCAATTAAAAATCAAATATTACGCATACCTGAGGCACAACATCAATACCTTAGTACTATTCACAGTGTTCCTTTAAAACAAAATCTATAGATACGTAATTATAAAGATCCTAGTGTTTATTACGCGGCGCTGCTGTGTACAAAACAAGTCTCCGGCCCAGTGATTTAACTTCGACGCTGTGGCTGGCTGTGGTGCTGCCACCTGGCAGCAGCATTGTTCAACACAAGCCGATGTTCCCCGGTAGCGCTGTAGATGGCGTCCTCTTCTGTTTTATCAATGCCAGCCAGATGCGGCTGATTCATCGTAGAAGAGCGCTGTCTCAGGCAAGGCAAAACATATATGGCCGCTTGATGAAATACGACCCACTCTACAAGACATGATCAGAGAACGCAGAGAAAAGACCGACGACCAAATTTCAGCGGAGAAACGCCGGCGTCCGTCTAAGCGCGCCCGGAAAACGTCCGAAAAACGAGCCCAGCGGCTAGCTTGGCTATTAAATTGTGGTACTCATGCCGCTCATGCAGTGCAGTCGGCACAAGACTATCGTCTTTCGACGACATTTGCAGCGAAGCACGCAGATGCGCGGCCAATTTTTTTTAGTTCGCTCTCGTCCTGTGCGTGTTGTTTTCGTGCGTCATGTGTGCGTGAGCAGCGCGCTGCACGTTTCGACCTGCTTGCCATTCGTCGCTTGACATTCCAATTTGTTGCTATCGCATTCATTGCTTCGCCTTGTGACGCAACTGTTACTTTTTTTAAAGTTAGAAAGGCTTCAGAAGTGTCAATGGACAGCTTGCAAAATAGTTACGGCGCATGCGCGAGCAAGTTTATTTTCCACCAGATAACCTCGACCACAGACTGGCACGCAAACATTTTTTTCCATTCACCGTTTTGTCGTACCCGCGTGCCTTCAGTAAAAGCACAGTGAGCCTGGAAAGCAGTCTGTGCACGAGAGTTTTTGGTTGGAAAACAACCTTGCAGGAAAGCCGCCTTGCAGATTTTTGCAAATGGTCAATTTTGAGAGCTTCCATTCAAAAGAATATGGTCTGCTGTCTGCGCTATGACAGCCATGGTTAATCCGCCTTCTGTGCAGACACAGCTACTCGTAATCACGGTTTGTAGAAGCTCCATATCAATCAAAGCATAGCCTATTGTCATTACAGGCGACATTTTCTCCTCGCGGCAACGCAGATTGAGAACAAAGCTTACGTGCTGAAGTGCTCGCACAAGCGCTCCCGGTCTCGTTTCTGTTAGTAGCCAAAGCATGTCAATCTCCAATTATGCAGCGCTTTCTAACAAGTTTTTTCTTTAATTTAAGAACACGAGAATACATTTTGGCTCTGGAACAAAGGTGCTGCTAATCTCAAAATAAACGCGCAGAACCATGTCTTCATGCACGTCCCACAGACACAATGCAAGTAGACTCGATAAATGCCACACGTGTTCAAGAATGAAAAAACGGCATCATGCGTCTTTGAGCAGCCGGAGTACTTTTTTATACACCACATAAGCTCAGAAAAATTAGCAGTTTTGATTTTTTTTAAAGTTAGTTGAGGCAGAAAACTGAGGTTTCTGCCTCAAACAGGAGTCTTAGCTGCTCGTCAGCTGGTCTCGCAAACATGGATACTTTTGGCTAAATCAAAAACACAAATACAATTGGCGCACTGCATATTTTAAGGTGCGGCCTTATCATTCGAAAGAAGCAAAATTTAAATTTATTTTTTTTAATTTTGCCGTACACCCTCTGTCGTTGTGACATTGACACATGCGATATCGGATCATGGTTGAGTTCAAATAAGATTGAATTAACTGTAAGGGCAATCAATGGGAATTATTTGCTTGAGTTAATTGAAAGACTGTGAGCAACTCGGATGATTGAGGCACCTGGCGCAGCAGGTCTCAACCATTCGTTTATTTCTAAGTGGCCGCTGAGGTACGCTTCGGCGAAGCGCGAAAAATGAAAGATAGCCAAGGAGCACCACCATAGCATACGAACGCTCACCGTGTGGGCGCCACTATCTGTAAGCTAAGTCAAACACTCGGGTCTCCTCCATAATTCTTTAAAGCCATTATCCATTCGTGTGCGACCTAGAGTTTCGATTATGATCCTGTCCATGCTATACCGCTTTGGAGTGGTGCTCCTGTGATTTTCTTTATTAAATATAGAAGCGCTGGATATGTGCACAATAATTTATGGGACTTCAATGAGAATTTAGGCATGAATTTTAACTAAACGTCAAAGGTATTACAGGTAGGTCTCTTCACGTAATAATCTTGCAAAATTGTTGATGAGGGCAACACGCACAACTCGACGGGATGCGGCGTAGGGAAGTAGTGATGTTGAAGCTAGCTAAACTTGTTGCGGATGGTTGACATGGTTTAACCCCGAAATTACCAGTTTATAGTCGTCTTTTATGCTGAAACCAAGCTCTATCTGACAGTAAATATCTTACGTGATAGAACTATGAGGCTCCGAATCGGCAACTTTCTGAGTATCACCACCGGTAGGCAACTGCCTATAGCGTCTACAAACACCTGGCGAATTAAAAGCACATGTTTCTAATCCTCTGAGCGCCAGTTTTTTACCGTTTGCACCGCAAGGAAGACATGAGACTGAGTCAAGAATTGAGAAATAGGTTTTATTCAAATGCGCGATGAATGACTTCAACCATGTATAAAAATACGCTTAAAAAATGCAAGTGCTCATTGACAACGTTCCAATAAAAAGCGAGCCAGCAGCACATGAAGAGTTGCGCAATACCAGAGTGCCAAACTGCCAGAAAGCGATGGTAAACAAAATCCCCTTCGAAGTTCACTGGGCAAACGAATGTACGCAAATGAAGCAGGGTTACAGGCTCGCGTTGCTCTCCATCCTTTTCAAACCATGAACCTGGCAAGACATTTCTGGCCCTTTCTGTGCAGAAACATGAGAGTTAATGGATACTTGGAGCGCAGAACTTTGGCGAAGGTGAAACAAGTGTTGACTACAAGTCTCCTTCAATGGAAGTGTCAAGACTTGTCAATCTGTGGGAGCATATTTAGGCGCTGCTTTCTTGTTTTAAATATCAGACGGAAGTTGTGCGTGAAAGCGTCAGAAAACTTGCAACTTACGTCCAGTAAAGCCTTTGTAACAATATCACGTATCTTGTCTTGCAAGTTCTTTCCAGAACTTCGCATAAAAATGTTTCTTATATATGTTTTAAATGTAACGAAATAGTTTCAAAACTATTTAATGCTTTCATAAAGTTTGTTTCCGAATCAGGTATTTTGTACTCAAAAAGTGAATTGCAAAAATCGCAGCAGCTTAGCCTAAAGAGATTTTTTATTCATGGCAAAAGTCTACGGACTACGCATATCTCATTGCACCGGTCATGCCTTACCAAGTCACCCGTCCGCGCAGCCACACCAAGACATTTTCTGCGGCCTCCTTTCCACGGGCATCATCTGAGTGCAATGACCTTTCCCACAGTACAGCCGCCATTACCTGCCCGGCTTCATTCATGGAAAGAGTGTAACACATTACCTGTCTCGCAATTACCATACGTGGTTACCATTTTTGTATAATTTCTTCACATCCACCCTTTATGTAACACCCCCTAGAGGGGTCTTTAAGGTGATAAAATGAAATGAAATGACTTATGTCGAGAATCAATGCTTCGGTCGGCAAACTCCTACCCAGTACTCTCCAATGCCTTTGCGTTTTTGCTCAGGTTGGGCATAGCGTTGTCAAAATCTTTGGGACTTGTGGATATAAAATGTCTAAAATCAAGGCCCATATTTGGAGAAAAAAATTGGGGGGATGCCTTAAGCTTCGCCTTTAAGAGTTGAACCCGATAGCAATATCCTGTCCCTAGAGCGCACTTCAATCACTCAGTGCATACTATGTAATGGGTAGCATGCTTTAAACCACGAGCAATTATGAGCGGGAAATGTTTTCGAACTTGCCATGCACCCACTACGTGGTCTTAGGGGAATACGCGCAGTAATGTGGGTGCCTTTTGTAATGGGTGGCCGGCTTTCCAACCACAATGTCATTATGATATTCACATGTTCTGACGCCCGATGGCAATGTACACTTGTACCAGGCAATATTACTGCGATGTTGCACGTTGCATTGTGACGCCTGTATACAGGACGCGTGTGTTTGTAAAGCATGAAAGTTATTTTCACTGCATTTCCAAGCAGAGGAATTTATTTTCAACGTAATTCCAAGCAGAAGCGGGGCTGTGTGGTAGAACACCTGCTTGCCACGCAGACGGCATGGGTTCGATCCTCACTTGGACCCAGAAAATTTTCATTACTTTACTTTATTTGAATCTTTCTCCATTTTTCGGTCACAGAAAAGATGATGATTTTTCGCTCACAACCAACGACGCCGACGCCGGAATTTCTGCGAAACGAGCTCCTTTAACGCTATCGCGTTAATATATTCCAAAAATTAATTGTTGGGTTAGTTGGTCGTGCATAACTGTCTGAGACATATTATCGGAAAAACATACAAAAAAAAAACCAACAAACACAAGAAAGAAAACGAAGACACGCGAGTTCTACCTTTATTTTTTTAACGAGCATCCATTTCTGCGGTCCGCCACGGTGGAGCAGTGGTTAAGGTGCTCGGCTGCTGACCCGAAGGTCGCGGGTTCGATCCCGGCCGCGGCGGTCGCATTTCGATGGAGGCGAAATGGTAGAGGCCCGTGTGCTGTGCGATGTCAGTGCACGTTAAAGAACACCAGATGGTCAAAATTTCCGGAGCCCTCCACTACGGCGCCTCTCATAATCATATCATGGTTTTGGGACGTAAAACCCCAGATATCATCATCATCCATTTCTGCAGCGATAGAGTTCGTGCATTGGGTCTTGTGTAGCACCGATTTTATGTGACACTTTTTTATACTTTTCCTTGTGGGCCTTTGGAGCGTGATTTAGAGGGGAGTGTGTTTTTTTAAGTTTTTAGATTTGGGGATGATTTTTATTGCTTTTAAACAAACCAGGTGACTTTACTTCCCCTGCAGTCATTTTAGGCCACTTTTAATAACGAAGGCCAGTGCCTTATTTTTTTCACACATGAAATGCCTCACTCTACAAGCCTGTAGTTCTGAAATTTAAAGTTGTTTGCTTAGTGGATGGTGAAGTCTGCTGTGCTTACCAGCCACGTGGGCTGAAGCAATTGCTTCCTCCTTATGGTACTGCGCACTCGAAAGGGGTGAAGAGAGGAATACCTATGATTTGTTTGGAGTCGGCATAATAAAAACAAAAAAGAAAAGCACGTGTCTTCATCTTCTTTCCTGTGCTCACCTGGATTTTTTACGCTGATATTTCAAAGCAGACATTTGGAAAGCTATTGGCAAAATTATGGTGCTGGCCATGTTTTTCACCGCATCTATATCAAGCTGAAAAATCCAACACATTTGCCCAAACGAGCTACAAATACGTGTGCTTCTATAACTGCGGGAGTGTTACCATTGAAGCTAAGCTGGCAATGTTCCGCGTCCTTGTGCAATCATTGAATAATTTGGAACGTGCGTACGTCTGTTGGCAAAACGTTTTGAAAATAGTGGTGCCAGTATTTTACTGCCTGTCTGGGGCCGTTTTGTTGTTTCTTGCGCTGATTTTGCATAAATGATTTGTCAATTTCGTATTCCTTCTGTAGATCTATTTTGCAGTACATGTCGTCCGCACACCTCTGCCATGCGCGGTAGCAATAACTGGAGTGAAAGAGTCCAAGGAGCTTTAAAGTGCGCTCCCCATTATAAATATTGTACCTTAGGTGGTACACTGCGCAAACGACTACCACATCGTGTTCACCTCGCATCTGCGAACAAAGCGAAATGTGGCATGTGTTATAAACAAAACAAAAAGTTACATAACTCACACTCTAGCATCACATGATAGTACTCGTATCTATGCACCTAACAGCTTTTGCGTATAAAGGCACCGAAATTTTCTGCGGGGTATCGTTTTTTTTCGCAATTTTCATTGCTGACTTTCGACAATGATTTGCGTCGCCCTTTTTTTTTACGGATAAGCCACCTCGTTCATAAAAGGTGACGGTTTCCATTGGGACCGGTCTAAAATGACTTAAACAGCTTGCGCAGCGTGACAAACTGTATGCGAACGAAGTATTCTGTCTGTGTGCTCGCTAATCACAATCATTTTCGGGAAATCGATCTCGGTATATACCCTTTTAAATTTGTAAGCATTTTCTGCCGACACAGCTATAAAATTCTCTCTCTGTCCTTCCGCCATGCAAGACGAACATCGGCCACAATGAAATAAATGAATAAAACAAAATAAACTTTCACTCCGGTGTTGAAGTTGAAGTCGGGCCGCCACACTCCGAAGGCCAGTGTTTTACCCACTGGGTTAGTATAGAGCGTCTTTTTAGTAGACCACATTGGCAAAATTTACAGTATTCTAGAAAGGAAAGGCACCATAACAATATCTTGAGCTCTGGGAGACGGGCGATATTTTTCAATGAAATTTTCCAGTGAGTGCCATTTCCCTGTGCCATTGAAATATCCTCAAAATAGTTCAACGTTCCTGTTTGGGGGAGAGTTCGAGGTTTGGATTTCGCAATAAGCTATTCAATCACATGCAGTGTTTCTCAATGCGTTGCATAGAGCAAGGTGCCCCAAACCTAATCTTGCTACTTGAAATTTTTTGCCTCCACAGAACGCTACGGCCAGTATCTACGACTTGTCGCAACTGAATATCATTATTTATACACGTGGCAACATACCAAGAAACATGATTTCACAAGAGTATAATGCTGTTTTTAATTTTGCTGCCGCAATTAGCAAGGCAAGTATTACCAACTTTACTCTTCAGAGCGTACACAGAACATTGTATATTGAATATGTGGAGTAATTTATTTAGATATATTTATTTCCAAATACTGTTGGCCGTCATGGCCGTAACAGGGTCGATACAGAGAACTTGCACATAACACAGAAATAAAGTAATTAGAACCTAGCATAACGAAAACCAAACTGTATAAAAATCAAAAAACTTTTTTTAAAAACATATAAAACTGTACAAAAAAACATACATACCGACATTGTGACGGTGGTATAGTATGCAATATGAAATAACTACAGGATGTATTTTCGAACATGGCCATGTACGTACGACACTAGCAACACTCAATGTTATGAAATATTTTAAGGCACTCTTCAAAGCACCCTTCGAATTCAGTACAGACACTGGTAAATTGTTCCACTCTTTTATCGTCAGGGGAAAAAAAGAATACGCGTACAAATCAAGATTGTATTTTGGAGCCAAAAAAAAACAAATAGATTGCTTGATCTGACATTGCTGGTCGGCCAAGGAACAAGATAAGGATTACTTTCAATATTAAGGTGTCCTTTTGATAACAAAAAAAGAAATTTAAGTCTACCAAGTTTTCGGCGTTGAGCCATTGTAGGCAATGCAAGCAACCTAAGCATTTCAGAAACGGAGTCATTTCGAGAATAACGCGATGAAATTAACCTTGCGGCTTTTCTCTGTGTTTTTTCAATTCGATGTATTAACCCCGACTGGAATGGATCCCATACTGCACTGGCATACTCTAACGTTGGTCTTACGTAGGTCAAATATGCAAGCAATTTAACGGATGGTGTTGCTGGCTTTGGATATCGTCAATTAAAACAAAACACACTATTGTTCTCGGTATATTAGAGGTAGGTTTTACTTTTCTGAGAGGATCCGGAGTATTTTAGAAATAAAATGCTAATGAGGCGACCAAATTTTCACACTAGCACATGCTGCACTTATTCAGCAGAAAAGCATCGGCGACCGACACACGCTCATAAGCTGCATATGTATCTCGTTAGATTGGCGATTTAATGTCACATGCGCGATTTGTGGTAAAATACACGCGGTAAAGGTGCAAAAGGCTTTTTTTATACTAAGCTGCAAGTTTCCTGCACATTCACAATCTTTTTACCAGCTCTCTGTTTGACACAAGTATGATATTATATGTGCAATGTCGGATTATGAGGTAAAATAAACGTTTGATAATTCAAGCATTGCATATGCCTAAGGCGGATCCCTTTTGTCGCAAGGTATAACGTTCTGTATCGATGCATACCGTCACTCGTTGGAACAAACAGGTGAGCGAACCATACGTGATCGCGTCGCATAATTATTAATCAGCAACAACATCGTAACAGAAAAATACATTGTGTAGGTTGGGCATGATGAGAACCTTCAGACACTGTACGACACAGAATGCGAAGAAATTGCAAACGTGAAGTTAAAGCAACACTAAAGAGAAAATATGAAGCTCCGCTACATTGAATTATTACGCTTTTGCAATATCCCAATTCACTATTTCTGGCGAGAACCGCTAGTGCACTTGAAATCAAGAGGACGACAAAATTGAGAAATTTTAATAGCTTGCCTCTATTATGCCTCGTCGGTACCTCATTAAACGACGTCCAATGATTGGATATTTCATTGTCTAAAACTGCTGCTGCACATAGATCAATTGTGAATTAAATAAATCTTGTCAATAAATAGCAATAATAATTGCTGGGTTTTTACGACCCAAAAACCCCGATATCATTTTGAGAGACGCCGTACTGTAGGGCTCCGGAAATTCCGAGCACCTGGGGTTCTTTAGTGTGCACCAGAGTCTAAGTACACGGGCCTCTAGCATTTTCGCCTCCATCAAAAATGCGGCCGCCACGGTCGGTATTCGATTGCCTGACCTTCGGATCCACAGTCGTGCACTCGAACCACTTCTCCACTACAGCGGATCCCTAATATATAAACGCGCAGTAAGCCAGGGTTGCTAATATTACGGCCATGCACTCTCAGAAAAAAAAAGAGTGACTATATCGAGAGTCATACATGATAGTCAGGAATCGTTGAACTGGGTACCACATACATTTAATTCTTTTTTCTGAGAGTGTGTAGCTCTGGAGTCCTATTTAGCAAAGGCGATTCACACGAGCAGATTAGGCGCCAGTTTTCAATGCGAAAATTTTGTTCATTCGTCTACAGAAAGCGGTAAACTGCCAACGAAAGTAAAAGTCAATGTTAATATTTTTCCTTAGTGCTCCTTCAAGCGAAGACATATGACACATGTCGACCAGACCAGCCATTGAGGACAACAACACACGGTACATAAAAAACTCCAGTCTGATCACCTGCTAACAGAGTCAGCAGAACGCATAAGGAGAAAATAGAAGTTGACAAGACGCTCGTAGTTTAGACGTGAGATACGCTCGTTGTCACCATGGAAACGACTTAACATCTCTTGTGGAGTAAGATGCACCTGGGGAGAACCGGTACACGTTGTGGCTGAGGTCCAGGTAGTACTCCGTGTCGGTATTGGCTAGTAACAGGGCTGCATGGAAAAAATGTAGTTGAAATAGCGGCATGAAAGAAATTTCCCGGCACTATGAGGAGGCAGGGAAAAGCGTGTTTTTGTTGTATATGACAAGTAGCATTATAAAGGTATTAAATTAGCACAAAAATGACAGAGTACAGAGTAGTGATTGATCACTAATGCCTAATGTGCCTAATTAATCATGCCCAATGTGCACTGGCAAGTCCACGTACCCCTTCACCTTAATCGGAAATGTAGCTTAGAAAAAGGAAAATAGCAATCGCCAGTCGAGAAATAATATCATCCGAAGAACACGAAGACCTCAAAAGGCGAGAGTTGAACGCCGTGGTACTATGAAATACTGGCACTCACCTATAGTGCATGAAAATGAAACAAGAAAAGAAGTAATGTTCCACGACTGCTGTGCGCCATGTGTCCGCAACAATGCGTTAAGGTGCGTCACTACATCTTAAAACGAAACTAAAACAAATGACTTCCTACATTTTATAACTAACTTTCGTACCCCCCTGCTAAAATCACTGAATGGTGATTACGGAATGCGCATTAAAAAAACAATGAAAAAAATTGAATAAATATTGCACTCTCCAACAGATATACTAGAATTTGAAAGGGTGTTTACATCTGACATCCGCTAACCATCGATTAAGAAAAAATAGAAAACACTTACAGGACGCATGAGTTTCACCTTCAGGGGTGGAACGCGATATCGTAATCGGGCCCCGTGCGCATTGCTTCAACCGTGCCGCAAAGAAAGGAACGTTTCTGCGCGACATTGCCCGTTTCAAACTACCTTAGTGTGCTGCTGTAAGTACACAGTCGCGAAGTGCCCACTGCGCCATAATTCTTCCTTTTGCAAATTGACGAAGTACCCACTACGCGTCTGTAAGGTGCCACAAACGCCTGCGCAGCTGCACACCTCTTAAAGGGCCCCTCACCACCCCGCGTTCGAAGACGAGGGAGTGGTTTTCTCCTTGCCTCCGCTACCCTTCGCACAGGCAATGCCACCTAGAAAAATAATTCAGGCCTGCTCACTACTCCGGGCATGGCCTCTGACATCACTCAGTTTGGACCCTCGTCTGCTGCCGAGTAGACGTGCGCATGCATGTTCCCACCGTTCGAAAGAGCAGGATTGCTAATCCTTACGAAGCCTGTCGTGGTGTGCTGGTGTTTTTCTGGCGACTGCATGAAGATGACCATGTTTTTCTGTGTCTGTGAAGTGCTGCGTGGTGATATGATGGGATTTGTTCAATGAATGTTCGCGGGGTGTACACCTGCAAGCTCTCCCAATGGGGCAGTGCTACGGGCCCAACTGTCGCCGCTCTGTACCGGAGGTCCAATTTTATTGCGATAGCAATTATATGGACAGTCTCGAGCGGTTTTTGCCGTCGCCGTTGCCGTCGCCGTCATGTCGCGTCTGAAGTCCAAATTGATAAGAGTCCCCTGCGCATCGTACGTTCCACCAGCGGGGAATAGCGGGCGAGCGGGAGCGATGAACGCGGCTGAAGCGGAGGCCCGGCCCATCTTCGTCGATCCGAGGCGCATGCGATAAGATCCCCCCGAACTGTTCAACCGGCCGCGCCCGTCGTTCGTGAGCGTGAAAAGACGCGAGGGGGGGCTGGTCCCTCGAGCGACCTTCGATTTTACGAGCGCGGTCGTCGCGGGCGCGCGCGTTATCTCCCCTTCTCGGCGGCCGACAACCGGGGGCCGGTGTACCCTTCTACGTGCTGCGCTCTCAACGCGAAGAGAATGTGGTGAGCAGAGTGTCCCCGGAGCGGCCGCATGCTCTTAAACCAGCGTTTTCTAGAGTTGCGTAAGATCGTATCCAAACGAGTTAGCTGCCAGCCTCACTTCGTACAACATTACAATTCGTTGCTATCGCATTCATTGCTTCACCCTTGCGGTGAAACTGACTTTTTTTCATTCCCCGAGGGCGACCAGAAAGCGAAATGAGAGCGTGCCGTTCATCGGGATGACATCGATATGCGTTCTCTGCATGATTAGAAGGTAAGCTTTTGATTTGTTTTAAAAGCACCACCTCTAACATGTTCGGTTCTTTCTGTAAAATTAGGCCGTGTGCGCTTCTCACTTGTTAGAATAAGCCTTGATATTAGACACTTTTAGCTTAGTGTGGCTGACGCTCAGCCCCGCAATAACGTAGCGTACCGAGACAATGCTAGGAACTGCATATATTTCGCGTTTTTGACGAGCGCGTTTGCCGAGACGCGGCCTGCTTGGCTGAAAAACGACGGTGAAACGATGTAGATGCATTTTCACGTTCCATTCAACCGATTTCACAAGCGAAGCGAGAGATGTGTTTTATGTTCTGCTGCTCGCATCCCGAACACATCAAAATGAAGGAACAAACGAGTGTGGCAATATATTATCAAAACAGGCGTTGTTCCTTCAGGGTCGGTAAACATTTCGCTATTTGCGCATAGCACTGCGGGCTTAATTTGTTGTAACACCTCCGATTACATTGTTTTGAAAAGGGGAAGGAGGGCTGGTGCGTGGCGTCGTCCATCTGTTATGTACTATTAGCATTTATTACCGCTGCTCCGACCAACTTTTCTTTGCGGTATTATAATTAGGCGCCAGTATCCCCAGCACCTTCGCCGAATTTATTTTCTTAAAATATGTACTGCTCCTATTGAGCCACATTTGGACGCCTGTAGATACCTCGAAAATGTCCCTCGTTTGTACCTTAGTCAATAAGGGGCATGGAGCAGAAACCTTGTGAGAAATCGTCTTCTTAAATGGTTTTAAGGTGTGTGAGCTTCATTTTAAGCCGGGACACTTAAGGACGACTACCAAGTACACCGATTCAAGAAACGGCACTACGGTACAAAAGCGCGAACTCAGCAAATGAAGAAACAGTTTCTGTGCATCTTTTGGACAATGTGCCATGTGTGTGTGTGTGTGTGTGTGTGTGTGTGTGTGTGTGTGTGTGTGTGTGTGTGTGTGTGTGTGTGTGTGTGTGTTTGTGTGTGTGTGTAAATAAAGAATAACGATTGAATAAAATTTACCTTACTTATATCGTCACATTGCTGGGCCATCAAACTTTGCTCTTATAAATCGGTCGCACGTTCGATAGCGTATGATCTTTTATTTTTAAGTGGAATAATAAATGGCTTACAGCTAAATCGACAAAAAAATTTAATTTAAGCTTAATACACTCGTCAAACCAGCGTCAATCCCGACGAAAAAGGCAAAATTAAGGTTTCGCACATCTACAACTAGCTGCGAACGTTTTCTCTTTTCACGGAAGACGTTGGTGGCAATGGCTTTACAGCCTTCCATGCGCGCTCGCTCGGTCAAGACGCGTGACGTCAGGGCGGCAGCGAGCAGGCCTGAATTATTTTTCGCTCACAACCAACGACGCCGCCGCCGACACCAACGCCGCCACCGGAATTTCTTCGAAACGAGCTCTTTAATGCTATCGCATTAAAATAAGCAAGCGGGGTATGAAGAATGAGCACCGCATTGCAGTTCTGACAAACTGATGAGTACAACATGTTGTCAAATAAAGAGGTGTACCCACCTGGCACAGGAATTGCTTCAGGAAAAATCTTGCGCACGCTACAGCCTATGGCATGGAATCCCAGGTCGTTATGGCTATGCGGTGATACTGGGTGCGCCTCCATGGCATACAGAATCTCCAGCGACACATTGGGCAGCCCATTAAGCAGCTGCCGGTCACGTTCTACAACCTGCAGTCACAGAAGTGTTTTTTTTCTGAGTACTCCCCAGCGTTTGAAACGAATAACAGCTGAAAAGCCTAGAACTTCTGGTACAGCACTCCCCGCATTATGACAGAAGAAATTATTCATACTAGACTTCCATGCTAAGGAACGTTGGCATGCAAAGAAAAAAATCTCTTTTTTGTCCAAAAAGAAGCGTCATAGCCTGTATAATTCCGGAACGGTGACTCTAGCGTCTGGCCCTTGCAGGCTGCAGGATAACGATGAAATAATCCTAAAATTCGCTTCCTTCAGTATAACATGAAGAAGTACGACGACCAGTAATTCTACAGCAAACAAGACTTTACAATTATCCAGGCAGCCTTTTTCGTTACCGTCGACAGACAACTAACGGAAGAGGCTGCAATGTGCGCTTGCGCGCCATATTATGCACAGTCTCCCTTCATCTCACCTCAGCTACTGATTGCGATGGATGCACTCTGTGGTTGATGTAGGCGTGCACTTCCGCTGGAACCACGTTGTCCTGCAGGTCACGTAGAGGAATTAGATTGAAACTTGCTTCCTTTGTCACGTTGCAACTACCAATCACTTGTCCTACTTTCAACAAACTTTTCTTCATAAGCCAGTGAGGAATAATCAATATATAAAACTTACACCACGCTTCGGATTGCTCCATATCAGGCATGCCCCCACGGAGTAATGATTAAAGCAATAGTTATCTTTATTTGTTTAAAAGTATATATATATATATATATATATATATATATATATATATATATATATATATATATATATATATATATCCATCATGGGGTCAGGCAATGCAGTCAGTGATAGTGCGAATAGGCCGCACCTGCTAAACATTGCCTGTTTCTCATCTTGCTCTGGCTCCAACCGTAGCAATCGCCGATCCACAGAAAAAGCCTGCAGATCGATCATCAATCTACGGCAAACTGTAGGTTGAAACTCCATGCGGCGGGCACCATGTACCAACTAGATTCAGTTAGACCAAGGACCAGATGACGTCAGGTACGCCACCAAGTACTTCAAGTTTTTCGAGCGATCTACGATGATGAATAGGCCAGCCTACTGGGGCGAGTATACTTCCGGTATAAGTCACGTTTTGCTGCGGGATTCACAACTACCCAAAGTCACCTTTTTACAGCGAAAGCTGTATATGGCTAGGAGAAACGAAAAACCGCTCGGCATCTGTGTCACGAGCGGTCTCCATTGGCTATGCTATCAGTTACGTCGTTCTGAGCGTCGTACCCAAGCTCGCGCGCCATTGGCTCGGCCGTGAGTGACGTCGTCCATCCCGTCGCAGGGCCGTGGCGCCGAGCGCCGAGCACGCGCGCATCAGTTTCGACTGAGAGCTTCCACATGCGTCGTCGAACAGCACCGTGTGGCTCACTACGTGCATGGCAGAGACGCACTGAACGGGATCGTCGGGATCCGTAACTTCGGCAGTGGCTTCGATCTCGTCTTCGTTAATAGGTTCGTCGTCAGGGATGGCGTCTAACGTGGCGGGATCCACTCGTATATTGTGATGCCGGTACAAAGGCGTCTCGATGAGGTACTGTAACCAGGCTTTGTTGTTGCACTTCTTGACGAGGCCCCGCTTGTAGGTAGGCTTTGCGAGTAGACGGCGCTTGATATGCACCTCGATTGCTCCGTCGTCGGCGATGTTACGCGGCAGACATTGCGAACACCTCCTTCTTGCGTTCCTGCCAGTAATGGACCGTGTTCGGGACTCCACGCATGAACGCTATGTCTCGGTCAAGCGCGTCTCTCACGAAGTCACCCCTCTCTAGTTGTTGTCGAGTGATGGTGCTTGTAACATTGTTGGTACGGAATGTGACGGTCTTTTCGACGACGTTGAACCGTATCACTTTCATGGCCATGTACAAGATGTGAGCCGGTTCCAGACCTCGACGGTCGGAGCACACACGGTTGACCAATGAAGCTGAAACGTGCGGCCCGGTGTGTCACCGTATAACAACTGTAAAATCTCGTACTAACCACAGTGGTTAACGCACTGCGAAACGCATTTAACCGCTCATTACACTCCTCCATGACCGTGATCATGCGAGGCACAATGTGCGGCATGTGAAAAAGCCAAACGTGTGTCTAACCTCATTAAGAAGCACGAACATGTAACCAATAGTTGTGTAAGGCTTCAGTGCAGCGTCGGGTTGGACCCACTGCTAAACACCGGGGCCGCACATTTCAGCTTCGCTGGTTAACCATTTGTACGGAGTGCTTGGGCGGTGATTTTTTTTCAAAATAGAGACTGTGTAGTGGCAAATATAATACGATCAAGCAACGATTCATCTTCTAGGACTCTTGAGGTTCTCCTGCAAGAATAGGACGTGATAGCACAAACGGGCCGCGTACGCATCCCCTTCAACCGTGCCGGAGTGAAAAGAACGTTTGCGCGCGTAACATTGGCCCTGCCAAACTGTCCTAAAATGAAAATTTCAAGTACAGCTGCCAAGTTCCCACTACACCACAATTCCTCTTCTTGCAAATTGACGAAGTGCCCACTATGCCTCCGTAAGGTGCCCCGCGCACCTCTACAGTTACGTTGTACTGGGTGGGGAGCCTTA
Organism: Rhipicephalus appendiculatus; assembly: GCA_030522465.1. Classification (NCBI taxonomy): domain Eukaryota; kingdom Metazoa; phylum Arthropoda; class Arachnida; order Ixodida; family Ixodidae; genus Rhipicephalus; species Rhipicephalus appendiculatus. Next base: position 22,346 of record JALIZH010005261.1, on the reverse strand, counting down.
AACCACCCACCGGTTTCGCAATCCACATGCTTTAACGCCTTGAGCAATTCTACAATTCTGCAGCGCAACATTACACACTTTAAGGAGACTTCTCCCACTACACGACTTTCTTAAAGCGCCTTTTTACGAAGCAGTTTGAACCATTGGCGAGGCTCCACGGTAGAAGACTTTTTTGCCACACAGAAGTTTGGATTCTCACTCGGACCGACGATTTTTTTATTATTCATTTCTCTGCACATAGGCCAAATTTTCACAGAAAACACCGGTTTTTTTGCTCCTCACAACCAACCACACCGATGCCGACGCCGAAATTTCTGCGACACGACCGGTGTAAAGCTCTTGCGTTATATGCGATCTTGTGATGCCATTCTCCTCAGACGAGTAACTTGACATTCTTCAACACGACGCAATCTTTCGGCAACCGAAAGATAGTATGAGAAGAGTTTCGCGGTGATCGAGCATAGAGCATGCAGAATTGAGTGCAGACTTTCTTATATGATTTGCTGTATATTGAGGTTAGCAAAACGTTACAGTTTCGACGTAAGGCCGAGGCCATGAATGCGAGAGCAACATCCCAACTCCGGCGAAACAATAGAAAGTTTTAGGATCGGAGGCCTAAGGAGCTAGGGGACATAAGACATTTGCGAGCCACCAGGACGCATACGCAGATCGCAAGCCACTCTCGAACTCTTGAACTCGCGTTGTCTCAAGATGTCTCAAGATGTCTCAAGACCTTGTTGCACCCTGCTTTGGGCGGCGAACAAAGCAGAAGAGCGGCACGTGAAGCCACGGCTTGCGTTCTTCGGTGGCGTCGATTCTGGTCACAATGTAAGATATCAGACAATTTTAGTTTAGAGTACACAAGGTTGTACGTCCGCAACGTGTAGCGCGCTGCATACGCTAGGTCGGAGGCTGCTTTCTACAGCATTAGTTACCGTGCACCGCATTTGAAACGTGTACTTCTCCTGAGCGTCAACAGGCTTGCCTTTGACCGTTGCTTCGCGCCATCTAGTAGCGAGGCAATAAGCTGTAATAACCGATATTAGTCGACGCGGCTCTTACTCCAGTCATGAGAAAAGCTGGAGCTTTTACGACGTCGAGTTGTGGTTTGGGATGTTTGGGCTATGTGAACTTCGATTTTTGTCAAGGCGGTGCAGAACGAACAGCGCGAGGGACACAGAGACGACAAAGACGAGCGCTTACTGTCATCCTAAAGTTTATTGTTTGCTACTGACATTTTGTAAGACGCAGAGAAAAAAAAATAGAGAGAAAGAACCGAACAAGGATTGCTGGACGATAAATACAAAAATACCGCGGCCGTTGGCGCCGGCGTCTTTCAGGACTGTCAGCTCTCTTATTTATGCATGGGCATTCTTCACGTACCATGAAAGCTGCTTCAATAATTGTGCGAGAAACATCACCTGAGCTTGGTGGAACACGGACGTGCATCCACATGCCCTACAATGCATGACTAGAAACATCCCTTTACTTTCTAACACTTGGCATGCTTTTGCAGGCGATCATTCAGATATCTGCCCGTTTGACACACGTAGCTACCACCACAGCTCAAGGGGATTACATACACCAGTAGCGCGGCGCTGCAACCGAAAAATCCAAAACTAGCAGAGGTCGCCAGCGATACAACGCAAACGCAATGTGGGCACCTTCCAGCATGGCTCGCATCTCACATAGTTTTAATTTCGTCACGTGTGACGTACCGTGCGTTTCACCCAACGCCGCGTGCGTTTGTATTCCGCACTTAGTATCCTGGGGAACGAATGGCGCATGACTTATTTGTATACGGCAGCGCGCTCTGGATCGAAGGGTCGCAGGTTCGACTCCCCGATCGCGCGCTACGAAAGATTTTTCTTCTCAGTTATTGTTATTGCTGGCGTTTATGTATATCTACATCATATCCATATACCAGATATGACGGCGACGGCGATGACCAAAGACCCGCCGGGAGTGTCCATATAATTGCTATCGCAATAATGAACACTAATAAACACATCCCAATTGTTCTGATCGGATGAGACATCTATGAACAGCATATTATTCAGGGTGCTGTTTTTGCGTTTGATGAGGGCACTTATCCGGAGATAGTTTAGTATTGTGGGGTGGAACTATGATGAGCGGAGAGTGAGAAAACCTTTCGCAGCACCTGGGATGAGTCGGCGACCTCAGTCGTTCATGATTGCTTGTGGCACACTATGGCGAATAATTACGGAGCGTAACAAAAAGTTAGCCTCTTGAGCAGCTGTCCATGAGATTACGCCAGCGCTTTGCGCGTATCTGGGAAAGTGATTTCTACATAGGATGACCCAGCTGCTCTCATTCGAAAATCGCGAAAATGCTGCAGTCCGCCACGGTGGTGTAGCGGTTAGGGTGCTCGACTGCTGACCCGAAGGTCGCGGGTTCGATCCCGGCCGCGGCGGTCGCATTTCGATGGAGGCGAAATGGTAGAGGCCCGTGTACTGTGCGATGTCAGTGCATGTTAAAGAACACCAGATGGTCAAAATTTCCGGAGCCCTTCACTACGGCGTCTCTCAGTCATATCGTCGGTTTTGGGACGTTAAACCCCAGATATTATTATTATTATTACTATTATTATTATTAAAATGCTGCTAACAGCTTGACACTAACTTCCTCAAAAAAGGGAAGTAGGTGGCTCTACTGCGTGAAGAAGGCTGTTTCCCGGTCGCCTGTGACTTTGACACTTTTCCAAGCACGATACGTATTGTTTAGCGGAACGCCGCATTTTAGACCGGTATAAACGCTCGTGCATTCGACTCAAGGTGCGAATGAATTCCAGATATCCTGATACTCTTTACTCTTTATAGCAGTGAAGTAATGTGCCTGTCAATATCTTTGAAAGGGCATCTCGGTTGTACCTTACACCACATTTACATATAAGAGAAAATAATGTATATCACTTTTTAAGGCAGTATTAACGTATATGCCGGAAATACTGAAGGAAGGAGGAAGCAAATAGAAAGGGAGGAGGCCGGGAGGTTAACCAGAAAGGCGGAAATATTGAAGTGACCTCTAAGGAAGGAAGGAACGAAGAGGAGGGAAAGGAAAGGCAGGCATGTTAACCAGTCTTGTAGGACCGGTATGCTACCCTACACTGGGGAAAGGGGTGGGGGGAGATTTAAAGATGGAGAAAGAGAGAGAGATAGAGGAGAGAGCCTCTAAAGTCAAGCTAATAACTGAGCGGGTGTCCGTTCGTTGATGAACGAACCAAAAAATTACAGCCGCAGAAAGTTCGTGCAGCTTCAGTGTGCCTCGTATAGCATTACATCGCTTAAGAGCTTACCTTGATGCCTCCGTGAATGCGAGTCACTGTGGTTGTAGTGCGGATCATGGGGTCGATATGTCGTTCCCGTGATAGAAACCTGCAAATTGCATAGATTGTTTGCGTAGTGTCGTCTAAATCATAATTTGAACGTCAGAACCTGCAGAAGCTCAACGAGCAAGCATAGCAACCATGGTACAAACCCGACGTGACGCGGTGATGCGTGGCAATAAAATCACTCATCCAATATTCATACAACGCTCAGTGTGATTAAACCCTGCGGTATAGACAAAATTCTTGCAGTCCGTATTTTTCAAAACTAAGCAAGATATATAACGTCACAAATGCGTAGTCATTGTTTGTCACAGAAGTCCGCAAGGTATGAAGTGAGTTAGAGCCTGAACATGCCGTCAGTTTGCATGATAAACACGCAGTTAAGTCACGATACCCCGACACGGCAGTCGGGCACGGCCGGCCCGTCCCGACTTTGAAGCGGCCCGCGGTTGCTTCCTCCCCGTAAGGAGGTTTTCAGAGTCACCCGTGAGGAACTTCATTGTCTGTCTGCCTGACCTCGTTTTTTTATGAATAGTATCCACAATTGATTAAATCTTTGTCTTAAAAAAAATAAGTTTACATCAATGTAGACAGTTCTTGCAAAATGTTTGTTTCTCCTATGTGATCTAAATATATTTCATTTATCGGAAAGCTTTACAAACCCAAGATATATTTCTTTATATCTCGGTCGACATTCCGCAAAACCGTTTTAACGTCTTTTGTTTCTGATGCTTTGCCGCTATTCCACGTATTCAGTTCCATTCCTCCTTTTTAGTGCAATATGAGTCGTTTGCGCTGCCGCTAAATTACGAGATAATACCACGACAATACCTACATTAATCGCTTCATAAATATCTTTTTTGGTATGGGACACATACTGTGATCGTGAAGACTGTGTATACAGCATATAACGATCGATTTTCTCCCGAACTAAAAAAAAACATGGAGAACTCTCAGCGCATTGTGAAATGGAGCGTTTAAGCATTTACTTTCGTTATGTTTAGTGGCTACCTTTTACGTTGTACGATGCACCGGTGCTCGCATGAATAGCTGATCATCTGCACTACTATTGCACAACGCGACATCTTCACACCCGTCATTCAAAACTGCAGTCAAAACCTATGGTCACTTCGAATGCCCGAACAAATACAGTGCAAGAAACTCATAATCCCATGCGATTATCCAAATCTTACCCTCTGCAGTTTTACAGTGCTCTGCGAAACCTACCCATTGCTGCACAGTTGCATTCAGTACAATTTAGTAGCTACAGAGTCATTTACACTCACGGGCGAAAAATTACCAATATTTTCCATGAATGTGCATATATTTACGTCAGTATCAAAGATCTCCTCAATGCTTTGCAACTGCGTAAAAAAACTTTCCAATAAATTCTTAGCCAGTACTGTAAAGAAATGAAATGCGCTGTGAAAAAGTACGGAAACCCGTGAAACTGTACACACAACCGACAGATACATAAGTGATAACGCGTAATAGCTGACAGAAACTGCCTAATAATTCGAAGATGTGTTAAGCTGCACAATGTTTGGCAAATGTTACACCGCAATCCTTTCGACATGCTGCCTAAGTAAGTGCAATACGGCAACCTCGGTGCTCCTCGCACACCTCGTGTAAAACTTGACCAACTTGACGCTGTTGTGCGGTGTACTTAGAAAAAAATCTACGCCGAAGCAATATGTAGAGATGGTTAACCAGCGAAGGTGAAACGTGCGACGCCGGTGTTGCCCATCGGGTTAATCCAAACGGTTGATTGAAGTCTTTTGTTTTTCAATTATTAGCCCAGAAGTCTTAATAGGTGTTCGCCGCTTGTGTGGTCCCTTTCTCATTTGTGGTGGACCAGTGGAGAGTATCGCGGTTTGCAGAATTTCTGTGGCAAATATGTTTTTGGCCTCGGACCACTTATTCATTTCAAGGCGTGAATTGGGGCTTGCCCAATTTCTGTGGCCCACATGAGGTAGGAGTTTTCGGGCTGACAGAAGTGACACATTTTGGTTTCACGTAACTATATTTATCACAGCTTCGCTGAAATTAAATGCCTAGTCGACACCTTTTACAGCAAACCTGTAAAGCGTTTTCAAGGTGTTGCTTTTACGGCTGTAAAAGGTGCCGAATATTGTGCAGTTATACAAACTTTTGTACAATCGTACACAGAATTGTAAAAAAGCTGTGCTATTTTAAGTCTGGTTTTGAGATACCTGGCTACACGCCTTTTCAAAGACATATTTTGATATGTGATAATTCGATAGTAGCAGCTTCTATATTAATACGTTCACTTTCTACGCCGTGACAAGTAAATTGAATGGTTGTGTTTTTAGCAGAAAGTGGAAGCACTGATAGCGCTTTCAGAATATACAACACACATAAAAAAGACACAGTTTATCACCGTGTTGCTGCAGAATTTTCAAACATTGTGCCAGGTGCCAAAAGCTTATCAAATGCTCACCAGCTTATGACGGGCCCAAAAAGCCAGATGTTGGCCAGTGCTAGTCTATAGAGGAACGGCACCTGCAATAAACAATGCCTTGAATTGAAAAAACACCAGACTACCCTTGTTTGTCAATGCCGCAAATCGTAGATGGATGGGATTTAGAAAAAGTGCACCATATCTGTTCAGATGAATAAACACAAAATAAATAGAATAGGGCTTTTTTTTCAAAATTAGTTTGAATAGCAGGAAATGATACCAAATGCAAGCATTTTGCTTCTTTGATTCAAGAAAAATAAGTAGTGGCCACGAGTCATTTGTGTACAGAATTGCCAATTCTTTATGCTTCGAGCGTTATCAAAAAGCTGAGCAAAGTATGCGCTGAGTTTTCTTTTCTGCATCGTCATTCTGCTGATCAACTATTTAGATCAAATATTAGATTACCCTTGAGCTTCATCAACATGCATGTGGACATGACATGCGAGCCCAGACATGGAATAATTGAGGCGAAGGATGTTTATTTATTATGTGGGCCACGTGGCTGAGGGCGCCCTCGGAGCAGTTCAGAAAGCTGATTTCAATTTTCAGGTGTTTGTTTTGCAAACGACAGCTATCGATACTTCTGCCACATGAATAAAACATTACCGCTCGTGACGCGGCGGTTGGTCGGACCAGCAGTTCATGCATCTCGGGACATACGGCCACATAATTCCAGGTGACTGTTTAGAAGAAATCTTTACATAATCCAAGTATTCTAACATCTCAGCATTTCCGTAAACGCTTTTTGTGTGGCAGTGTTATTTGATTTGTTACTCCAGATACACTAAATGATTTTCATGATACATTCGTCTAATGCCTCAAGTAGCAGAAAGCGCAATTTTGTCAAATCACCTGGGATAATCTGCAGATATACCACAAGTGTAGTTAGTGAGTTGTAGACGTCCTAATGTCATTTTTAATTCTTCGGTACCTGTTCTAACCACGGAGTCTACGCCAAACTGTAATGAAGTTAGAACCATTAGCATAAATGATTTTTTAGTACCGATTCCTTGGAGTGAGCGGTGAAAAGAACGAATGCCTTAGGTATCCTGCATCACCATTTTCACAGTGAATCTTCCTATTATAGTTTTCTTATTATAACCTATATTATCCAAAGTTTCTGCAGCTCACTTAACTTTCAATAGTAGCGAAAACATCCACCTTCAACCTCGGTAGATTTGCATAGCAAGAATGAGTAGTAATCTCCACCGTATCGCGAAAGAGCGCGCACACGGCGGGCGCAGAAAAGGGCATCTTTTGCCGCAGAGCAAGCGAGTCCTTGCCGTGCTGTCACGTCGTCGCAACTGCCACACCGCCAGTTTTCGTTCTCGGGATTAATAAACGAAAAGGAAACGAATTTGGTCAGAAGACTACATTTGAAATCGGTGTTTATTCGGGCGACGGAGGACACTATCAACAAGACAGATAGCAACCTACATGCCAGCTACACCCGTTCATTACGTCATATTCTTGGGTAAGCAAGCGACAAACCGCTCTTGCCTGCTTCGCGTGATCAAGGAGACCGATGGGTCCGGAAGCATCTCTATGATTTTACCTTGACCTGGTCCATCACCACATCTTACTCATCATATTACCTGACCTGACATACTTTCGTTAAACTCTTGACTACAATAGGAGATATCTTACGACACTACTCCCAGGTAGCACATGCGTTCAAATTTCGAAAAGTACTTAGGAGACCGCCATGAAAATATGTGTTACTCGTTTCTCTGTGTTTAGTTAAATCCGCATTGAGTACATGGAATCGAATCCAAATCACAACAGGGCCAAGAGAAGAAGAAATGGTAGAGAAGGAAAGGCAGGGAGGTTAACCAATCCAGGATAACCGGTTTGCTACTCTGCACGTGGGAAGGGGATGGGGGCAGAGACTGAAAGAGGGAGGGGAAAGAATGGAAAGAGAGAGGGTAACATTCGGCAGTGAGGACCCACCTCTGGAGCCAGGGCAGTGAGCATCTCGGCCACGACTGAGCTACTCATATAGGCTGGTTGACAATGGCCATGGAAACTGCATTGGGACAACATGCAACATATTCGCTTTTATGAACGAAATAACCCACAATAAAATTTGGAATGTAGTTGTAGAAAAGGGTATTTTTACAGCGCAAGTTCTCTTCACACTTATCTGCGCTAATACGAACGTCTACGTAAAATGGCGTATGAAAACGCCGTGACAGCAACAGTCCTTGGTTTGTATAAGCTGTGGTCGGAAGCAAAACTTAAGGTAGCTTCAGACTAGTGATGCCAAGCCTGAAGGGAGTGCTGAGCTGAGCGTCCTTCTTTATTTCTCTGTATTTTTCTCCTTCTTTCTTCCTGTTTTTCTGTCTTTTTCTCTCATCTGTTTGTTTTTCTGTCTTTTACTCTGATCTCTTTGTTTTTCTTTTAGTCTTCCTTCCCTGTTTTGCTCTCGATTTCCCTCTTTCTTTCGATGCTATGCTTTACTCTCTCACCTCCTTCTTTCCTCCTCCTCACCTGCGCATCTCTCTTCCTCATCCTCACTTCCTCTTCCCAACTCCTTGCCATACTAATCTACTAAAAGGCTATGCTATGCTCTGAACTGGCTCTGCTAGCATGACTAGATAGCCGAGTGGTTAGGACTACCACCTTCGGATCGCTGGTAGGCGGGTATGAATGCCGCCTCACCAAGAAATTTTTTTCACCAAAAATTTCTTTCTCTTTCTCTCGCTTTTCTTTCTGTACTCGTCCTCTCGCCCCTCAGATTTATCGCATCCCACGCCGGACAAATTGGCGTATGTGTTCTGGAAGCGATGCAGCAGTTGAAGAAGACGAAGAGCGTGCGTGCCTGTCCAGCATGATCTTAAAGCATTCCAGGTCTACTATTTTTCTATGCCTGAGGCAAACAGGATTTTCAGGGCTGTTAAGCTTGTTAGGCCCGTTTACCGCAGACAGAAAACTATCATTATCATGGACTGACAGGTTCCTGTCTTCGTCCTCTTCTTCCTCTCATACCGGGTACCCGAGTACCCGTGATCTGAAGGCGAGTGTACTAATCACACGCCTTTTCATGCACGTTAACAGATCGTAGCGTAGCCTTGTATTGTACATTATAGCAAAAAGGAACAAAGGAAGCAAACAGAAAGGCAGAAGAGGGAGGTTAACCAGAAAGACTTCCGGTTGGCTACCCTACAATGGGGGGATAGCAAGAGAGTAGGAAATTGAGAGTGAGGAGGAAGGAAAGGAGGAGGACATAGAGTAAGATAGCATATAAAGTAAGGGAAAGAGAAAAATAGAGAGAACGATAGGGAAGAAACGAAGCATATTAAAGAAAGAAAGACAAAACCGAAGAGAAACAATGAAGGCCGCCCAGCTCCACACTTCCTTCAGGCTTGGCAGCATTAGTCCGCCTCGGTGGATAAGTGGCTACGGTGCTCGGCTGCTGACCCGAAGGTCGCGGGTTCGATCCCGGCCGCGGCGGTCGCATTTCGATGCAGGCGAAATAGTAGAGGCCCGTGTGCTGTGCGATATCAGCGCACGTTAAAGAACACCAGATGGTCAAAATTTCCGGCGTCCTCCACTACGGCGTCTCTCATAATCATATCGTGGTTTTGGGACCTAAAACCCCAGATAGTAGTTGGCAGCATTAGATGAAAGCTGCCTTAAGTTCTTATGTTGACCTGGGTATTTTAGAACGTGTTGACTTTAGTGTTCAATTACCGGGTTGATATTCTACTTGTTTTATTTGTTTTATTGCGTATTTGCGAACGTACAGAAACAAGCATTGCTAAGTGAGTGTGCACTAGTAAACAGCACTCCTGCAGTAGCACGACACCGTCGCCTCTGCCAAATTTGCAAATAAAAAAGAGAAAGGACAAGCGCTTGGCGTCGCGTGAACGTTTTGCACCAGTTTCATGATATAATACTGGAAGGTACAAGTTTTGAGTCGCACTTCAGAGTTTGCATTGCAGTAGGTACATTACATAGCATTCAAAATGACAAAAAGCCTCTGCACGTTTTCAGACTGGTGAGAAAAAAAGTTATATAATGTTCTTCGGATTTTGCGCGAACAACTGACGCACTAAGGCGCGGAAAAACCTTGAAAATAAGTTTGCCATTGTTCACTTCTTTGAAAAATGAAACTTCTAGAAACAAATAAAAAAGCAATCGCCAACTAAATGACGCTGTAAGAAATACGTTGCAGACAACCCGCAAAAGTGGATCATCATAGAGAGAGTTGGGCGAAAAATTGCGTGCATGGCAAGAAAACCCTTGTCACACAACATCTACCAAAGACCAAGATGAACAGGCACAGTCGCTAGTAAGAATAATGTACAGGGGTGGTCGCAAGTTCCCAGGCCGCAATCACATGTAATGCTATGGTAACGTGGCCTGAGAATTTTCACTTATCTCTGTACACGACCGAATACAAGATGATGTCTGTTCATTCGTGCAATCATTGTTACCGTCTTCTATATCAGTTGATAAATAAGCACTTAAATTTGAAACGTTTTTTTAACTAACCTATTCTAGGCCAACTAACCAGAGTGGACGTGTGCCGCAAGTGTACATGATCTACGCTACTCACTAATAATATAACCAATGCAAATGTACCCCCTCCACATATCGTTTCCCCGATAACGCTTTCACATACTCCGACCACCAATTAATACAAATGCTGTTAAGCAACAAAGCAATACTGCACGTTTTTCCCCGTTGAGGATCATTTGGCGCGTGTGCTCTCTTTCGAGCAAGCATTGGCTCTTCCAAATTATGAGCGAACCGGGGTGATTTGCCAGTCCGTGGAATTTCTCTCCGCGCACCAAATGTTATAACTTGAGCTACTTCGCGTTATCTCGAAAAAGCGAGAGGCAACGCGATGTTTTTGTTCGCTTGCTTAAGTTTTTCCGATATGTACAGCGTTGGTAAAGCCACTGTCAGCGGCCATGGAGTTATATGTGCTAGTGTCTTCCTATGGGCACACGACACCACGCTCGTTAACATAGTATAAGAATACCTACTGCATTACGTAGATCTATGAAACAATGAACCCTACACTATAACGCTGTATATAGCATTCTTATTGCTAGTCGTGCTTGCTTTTCGAACGCAAATGCGAATTATTTTTACGCCCTGTTTGGTTGAAAGGTGTTAGCTGTGATATATGTATATTTTCATTCAACTCGCCGTAAAGTGAAAACGATAAAAGTCTACAGAACACAGAAGGGCGACTTCCATCAGTGAGTCTATGAGACAGATATTTCCCGTTTACTTTAAAGCAAATTGTCAACTGAAGCCCATAAATACAAGAAAGAACAGCCCAGCCCGCAGTCCTTACTTCGAGAGCGCCTTGGAGAGCGTAACAATTGCATTGTGGACAGGCGGAGTCATCGAGTGGCCACTAATCCCTCGTGCCGTCACCTTAGCTCTAATGGAGCCTTTCTCGGTCACTGCAACCCTGTAAGGAGAAAAACAACATGCGATTTGGTTTGCGACTACACCTCGTATGTCCATGAACAGAACAAGTAGGACTGTAACAGTCTGACGCACCTTATTCATTCAATATCAGCGTGACTGTGAGCGAAAAAATTGTATAGTTCCTGCGACGGTGAGAATAACTATAATAACCAACATTTTCATTGCTGTATAACAGTGCCAAGAGTTCTGCTAAGCTTTACTGGACGGGTCTGTTAGTTTCTGTGCGGGTGGATGTTGAACGCGTGGCACGAGTGCACATGTGTTAACCGTAATGTAGCACGGGAGGTTATGACACGGAAACGAATAGTCGTACTTCGCAAAACAAAGTAATGCTAGTATTCCTTTACCGACCTGTACCAGTTCAAGATATCCATGTAATACTGAGCGACGTCTGCAACGTCTGTGTAGAGCTAGCTTATTTAATGGAACTTAGGCTGCGAACGTATGTCGATGCAGATTACTGTGTGGGGTATAAAGCAGTATCTCAAACCACTCGCAGTCTCGAGAAAAAAATTAGACAAAGTGCGACGGCGACATGTTATAGAAATCCTCTTGCTGTAAAAATGTTTTCATGCTTTGCCCGTGTTCTCATAGTACAGTGTATTTTGATTCAACCGTTTTATTTTGTGTCTGTGGTGGCAATAGCTAGAAACATGCGCACCTGAGTGATTCTCAAGGGTACGCCCATTTTTCAGCTATGCATGACTTAGGCACTCCAAAATAATGCACCAACTCGTTGCGATAATTCCACAGAGCACACAGAATCTTAAAATATTTAGGACCTCGAACTCTGCTAGAGCTTGCTTGAACTGTTGTGTTTATGCTTTTACCTCGGTAAACTTGTGAACCTGGCTATGAAAGAAAAAGAACAAAAATTTCGCTCTAGTGGTAAGGGCGTCAGGCTAATGTTCTGCACCTAATTCTGTTATATATGTAACTTTTTCAATATCAAATGGTAGGGCTAAGAGCGATGCAGGGATGGCTTCCTGCAGCATTTGCTTCATGTCCTTTTTAATAGAAACAAGTAATGATACTTTTGTTTACACAAAGTGAAAAGCAAGTATGGAATCGTTTTTTTTGGTGTGCAACTGTTTACTAGTTTAACAATAACATTATTGTTGGTCTTCCCGCGCAGTGTTTTGTGTGTACATTATAGAAATGTGCGTACACTCACAAGGCGACTGGCCTCTGTATTCCAGGTAGAAATTCCTCCAGGACCATCATCCCTTCGTCCAAAATAAATTCCACCTTCTCAACGCCTTTGTCACGCAGCGCGCGTCGAATCACAGCCGCACCGTCCAGACCTCCAATCTCTTCGTCATGGCCAAAAGCCAAAAAGAGGCCACGTCGAGGCAGGTCCCCCCTGCTCCAGACGGTACTCAAGCGCTTCCATGATTCCCTGGGAATACCACAGTGAAAAAAAATGATGTGTTTGTTGCGTGGTTAAACCAAACTTATCGCGCAATAGCAGCAACTACCGCGTAAAACATGTCGCGGTCGTGTCCCGCATGTTGGCGCCCCCCGCACGGCAAGCAGCGGCACGCTGCCCACATTAGTTGTCGTGTTACTGGCGAGGGAGTCGAGTTTCAGGAGTTGTGGTCCCGAGGCACGAGCACGCGCCGGGCTTGCGGCTATTGCAGACTGACGGGGAATGGAGAACAAACCAACACTGCGCATGTCGGTCGCTATGACGAAGGCACGTACTAGCAGGAAGAAGAGGAAATTCACGCTGGCGGAGCGTCAAAGTGAAACGCGCAACCAATGTCGTTTTCTGGGTTTGTACCGGAAAGAGTAGAGTTACCGCTCTGGGGTGCTATGCAGGATGGCCCGAGCTTCTCGGGCACACGAGTTTGCTCCGAGCTCGCACTGCGGCGGTTATGGCACAAAGACAGAGCGGAGCGCGTGATAGCAGCATTGACAAACAAAAACGGCTACATGAACGAGCGTGGCGTCAAAAACGCATGTGGGGCATCTGCGGCGGTAATCAAAGAAACACCGCGTGCGAACACGTCAGCGCCGCCACTCAGTCCACATTTCAACAGTGCAGCGACGTCAGCGTGACTGTCGCGCTATATTCTTTTTGCCAACTCAGCATTGCGCCTCCCACAGGCGTGTTCGTGGGCGTTCTTCCACTTTCGGGCATGTTCTTTCGTTCCACCCGCAGCATGGAAATTTCCACTCTCGAAGGCAACAAGGGTGCACACACTGCACTCTCGTGCAGCTCGTTTCGCTTCTATCAAATATTGCGGATAAATATACGGACAGGTTGTCACCAGGGGCGCTCGCATCATGGCGGCAACGCGGCTGTGAGTGGTACGTCGTGAGCGCGGTGAAATTGAATGCGAGACATCGCAGCCACGTGATGATATAACTTTTATTTCTTCGTGCGTGTGTGCACAGTCTGCGCGATAAAGCTGATAGATGAATCATGCCGCTCGCTGGCGTTGCGGCGTGAACACTGCTCCTTGGCAAGCGCAAACGCGGTGGGTGGACCCGATCTTCGCCGCGGGCGTCTGTCAATCAAACTGATTGACGCGTGAACTCGGGTACAAACTCGTTGATTCTGAGAGGGCCCCAGTTCAACTCGTGACTGTCATGGTGCCCGGTGTGACTGTCAAAGGTTTCATGCGGTGGACGCTAAGCAGCAGCTTCTTTGCATATAAAATAATTTGGTCAGCCTTTACTACTTGTGCAAGGCTGGAGCCATAGAGGAGCTTGTGATCACCAAGCTTCTTCCAGCATTTTAAGTCGGTCGTCTACTCAGCCTGCTCGGTATACGCTTCGAAGTAAAGAACGCATCAGCTCGGTCTTAATTTTGATTATACTAATTAGGCAGGACTTATTTAACATAATATTGAACAGTTTTGTCTTGATTGGTAAGGTTTTAATTAAAACGACAATAATTACCTAGGATGCAATTAGCATGATCTTGATTAGTATGCAGCTAATTAACATAAGCCTAATTCGCATGATCCTTGATTAGCATCATGCTATTAAGGTCTAATTAGGATGACTTTACTTAGCGTGCTTATAATTAACGTCGCGTTAATTAGCCTGGTATTAGTTAGCATGGTCATAGCTTTACATGGCTTCATTAGCATGGTCTTAGTAAGGTATGGCTTCATTAGCTCGGTCTTAGCATGCCTTGGCTTAATTAGCTTGGTCATAGCATCTCTTGACTTATTTAGCTAGGTGTACCCCCCCCAGCCACTTAGCTAATCAGCCGGGCGCACGTCCTCGGGCAGCGAGCACACCATGAAGGGATGAAGAGGGCGTGCGCCAGTCGAGCAACGCGTGAGAGTGTGCAGGCCGACCATGATGATTGTACACGTGGCCTCGGGTTTAGCTACGGTCGCGATATTGTAAGGTGCTCGGCCGGAACTAATCTCAGAGGCCACCGTGCTAATTATTCTAAAGGATACTTAGTACAGACATTGAAAGCTTCAAAACGAATTTAAACAGCCCCTGCCTTTAAAAAAATATCATCAGTAAACCTTTCTGGCACTTTTATTGCATGGGTGCACTTCTGCACTCAGTGGAACGACAAACAAATGAAAGAAGATGCCTCTGGTTTGAAAACACCGCCCAATTTTGTCGACCGTCCTTGACGTGACGTCGCGTTCCATCGTAACCAATGGAACGCAGCGCGCGCTGAATGGGTGGATCTGACCTTTTCGTACTGTTGGCTCGTTCAAAAGGGGCGTGTCGCCAGAGCTCGGAAAGATCCCGAGTTTCGCCTAAGCTCGGGCCATCCTGCATAGCGCCCCTGAAATGCGTGCGAGTCATACTACCATTGCTTATACGATTCTTCGCAACTCTCTATTCTATGTTGGCACACGAGATAGTAATCTGAGAAATAACCACAATATTGGCTTCGCGTCGTTCGAAGGAAGAAATAAGAAGCATTTTTAGTTAAAAACAGAGGTCGTTGGTGAATTCCCGATGCCCGAATGAAAACCTTCAACAACAACTGATGGGGTGTAACAGGCCGAAAACCACGATATCATTATGAGAGACGCCGTTGCGGAGGGCTCCGGACCACCTGGGGTTCTTTCAAGCAACTGGAGTTCTTTAACGTACACCTAAATCTAAGTACATGGGCCTCGAGCATTTTCACCTCCATCGAAAATGCGGCCGCCGCGGTCGGAATTCGATCCCGTGACCTGTTGGGCAGCACAAAGGAAAACATTACGAACATCACTTCATAAAAGTTCTAATAGAATAACCCGATGCACTTGACAGCGTGTGAATTCGAATCAGTTGGTGCGTAACAATAGTTAAAAATAGCTCAAGGTAAAAACACGGACAAGTTGCTAGTCGCTAGACAGCGCTAGTCCTGCGCGCATCTTGTCCGTGTTTACCTCGCGCTGTCGTTAGCACTGGATGCTTGTGCTCTTATACAGTGTAAGTGCCCTACATATTTCCTAAAAGCTGCCTTACATCACTTCTTAAGTTTTTATGATAAGCGCCTTTTAGGTTCCGCAATGAGAATGTTTAATGCTGTCGAATACGATAAATAACTATGTGCCATCTGGACTTCTGATATTCTTGTAAGAAATCATTTTGACATATAACACAACAGAAAATCAAAATATCCTTACCATGAGTATGTCCTTGGCGTCGATGGTACCCCTGCCCCATATTTCCCCATCCACCACCTGTCCAGCAAATGGCGGATGGTGCCAATTATCCGCGTTGGCTGGAACAACATCCATGTGTGCACACAGCATGTAAGGCAGGAGCTCGGGATCCGAACCCTGGACCTCGTAAAGGAGGCTGTAGTTGGCCACTAACTGGCGCTTGACCAAGTAGGATGAGTGTACCTGCGGGAAGGCTGCAAGATCCGAGAGTACTGTGGGTGCGTTGTAGTTGGTAGCTCACTTCATTAGAATGTGAATGGCCATTAACAATGGCTGTTGCAATAATTAGCATAATCTTAATCATTATAAACCTATTTAGAGTACTGAATTGCAAACGCTTCTTTCGATGTATTTTAAATATATTTGCCATGCGTTCACTGATTCCTCACGCACGTCGATGCTTGCAAAGGTATGCCGGGAAAGTTGCCTGTACGTCAGTCTCTCCCATACGTGCCTACGCTTTCCGTCCGTTGGAACCATGTTTTCTCACTATGAGTTTATTATTGGCTCTCCGGATTACATGGCCTGCCTAGTCTTTTTTCTCTCTCTAGCGTCAATTCAAAGATCAGTTATCTCTGTGTGTTCCTTAAGTCAGATCTCTCTCTTTGTGTCGCTTAATGTTAAACCCAACATTTGATTGAAATGGTTATGACCATAGGTCGGCAAAACTTGTGGAGCTCACTCAGACTCACTCATGAAATATATCTTGCGCTTTGGACTCACTCGGACTCAGACTCACCAAAATTTTCCTCAGCCGAACTTACTCGGACTCACACTCACGAAAATTTTCTTTAACCGGACTCATGCGGACTCGAACTTACCGTAAGATTACTCACACGGACTCACTCAGACTCAGACTCACGGCTTGATCTGAGTCTGAGTGAGTCCGAGTGAGTCGACTCATGAGTGAGTTCGCCGACCTGTGGTTATGACTGATTCAACTCTGTGCACAAGTATGGGACAGTGGTTGTTACGGATACATAAGCACAGATGTGGAAACGAACTCTGCATGAGCTTTGCAATTTCGGTGCGTAACCATGGTTATAGTGCGCAGCAATGGTTCGCACCACGCACACATTCTACGAGAAGGGAGTAGGTATATATAGATTGAAGGAGCCTTCACTGTCAACGCTCCATGACAGCGTGAGTTCAAAGTCATGGCTGTTTGACGTGGCACATTTCCTTTTTTTTTTTGTTCCGACCATATATTCGCGCTGCGACCACTATCACTACGCAACGTAGTCTGAACAAAATGGCACAACACTAGCCGACTATAACAGCTGGCTTCTTTTACATTGAGTATCTTTTACACACACTTTTCTTGCTGTATACTCATGTCTTCATATAGTAGATAAATCAGTATAAGAGATCTTCAACGTTTGCACAATTGTGCGTACAAGCGTCAGTGTGTTCATCATGAGTTCGAAGACTGCAAGGTGTTTAGTCTGCTTCAACCAGATATCATTTACGGTATGAACATATGCTTTCATCTATGTATAGGTCAGCGGGTACATTCAATAAAGTCATGACTCTTACTCCCTCACGTAAATCAGCAGCGCTGTCACAAAACGAACACTAAGTGATTTGTTAATTGTCCAAGCAAGCAACAATGTATGTGGCTACGCACCTTTCTCGATGAAATGGATAAGATCTGCGAGAGCTTCTCGATTGTACTCGTGTGAACCCGTGCTGACAGTGGGAAACCGTATCGCTTCGGCCAGCCTGCCGGACAAGCCACGCTCCTCATCTTTGATGGCCAACACCTGAACAAACGAGACAGAGTGTCACTTCCTGGATAGCTTTCCTTAAAGCTCGCTGACAGCAATTTTCGAAACTGACTTTAGCACGCCATACAAATCTCTTCCATGGAGATACAGTTGTGAACGTGTGATAGACTCAGGAAATTCCGGTCAGATGTTTTATTTTAACATTAAAGTCAGTTTTCGCATGGCTCACCCACTGACATCGACATAGCCTGACGCCACGGTACTGTATCGAATCCGTTTACTATACGCCAGGGGCGTAGGCAGAAATTTTTTTCAGGGGGGGGCACCTCTTTGATTTCGGGGGGGGGGGGGGGCACCTCCTTGAAATGCTCATTTTTCGCTCTGTATGCCATGGCGAAAAAAAATTGCGGGGGGGGGGGCACGGGTTCGGTGGGCCACCCCCTGGCTACGCCACTGCTATACGCTACAGTATGGCGTGTTGTAATGATGTCAGAGAAAAAAAACATTTAAAATGGCCGCTTTTTTTTTAACCAACTGAGTCACGAAGCGGAGCGAACGTGGAAACGTGGCGATATCTTGCGCGAGCACTCGGCTAGAAGATCGTAGCGTGTCCTGACGTCGGGGTACAGTAGGAACCCAAACTAGCTTTTAAAAACATGTTGATTTTTTGAGGGCGCACTAACGCATACCGGAACATTTTCCAGGCTCTTGAGGCATTAACCCTTCATTTGAAGCAACTGAACGTTTTCTTGTCAGTACCCCCTTCAGGCGGAAGAAATCAACTGAAACAGAACAGCGGAGAGGTCAGTTAACTGTGGTCTGAAATGTCGGAATTCCTTGTATTTCCACCCAATCGCAAAGGCGAAAAAGTTTCCTTTTGTGTTTCGTCACTTCCAGGGTAGCCAGGTCTGAAAAAGATAGCCAGAAAATTCGTAAAACTAGCCAAGAAATAGCCAACTTGAGCCACAGGCAGTAAAAGCAGCCGAAAGGTGCCACGCGTGTGTAAAAACAACTTCGCAGTTTTTAATTAAATGACTAAATGAAAAAAACCTTCCGGTGAAAATGTAAATAACTACAGCGCGAACGCTTCAATGCCAAAATTGCTGAGATTCAAGCGTAGATTGGTGACTTTAGGAACGATTCCACGCAAGGTTACGAAAGCCGACACTCTCCATTCGTCTTGCATGACTTTCTTTAAGATGACCTTTTTTTTCAGATAAGAGCTTGTTTAACCGGGTTTGGGTTTGTGGAGTTGGATCCTTCTTGATCTTGGTGTATGCCTCCCCGCTCAGACCATGACGACCATGACCATGACGACCATGTTGTTTTCTTTGTCGTCTGGGAGGACCATAATGTCCTTGTCGTTCTTCAAATATTTGAGAGCCTTCATTTCGTCGTCAGGAAGGTTGTTGCTTTGGCGAGCCGGTATCTTTGAAAGAATTCCTATTACCTTCAGTCTTATCTCTTGGCGGGCGCCGACTTCAAGATGTTGTATCCCGTCCTCCACTGCTGCGACTATTTTGGAGATGGGGGGGAGTGGCTGAGATGTTGAAACCATGGCCCTTGGCTAGTGCGGCTAATTCAGGAGCTGAGAGGTCACGGGATGAGAGGTTCGTCACAAAGCTGCTTGGATCCGACTTTACAAACCCAAACCCAGTTAAACAAGCTATTATCTGAAATCTTCAAGGAGTATTCTGAGTCGAAAACCCTCTACCTGAGGTTGATATGCAGAAACGGCTCGACTCCAAGCTTCTACGGCCTCCCAAAAGTTCATAAGACCGGAATTCCTCTTCGGCCCATTTTCGATTTCACTCGTTCCCCCCCCTAGGGGCCTTATCAACCCATCTTCACAAGATAATAGTGCCTCTGACTGGAAAGACGGAAACCTACATCCGCCACTCGGGACATTTTGTGGAAATTGCGCCCAACGTGAGTCTGGATGAATCCGACTGCATGGTGTCTTTCGGTGTGGTTTCCCTTTTGACCAGCGTGCCCGTCCCCCCTCGCACTGTCCGTGACACGCCGGGCGCTCGAAGACGACTCAACGCTGAACGATAGAACACCGCTTTCGGTAGATCAGATATGCCGGCTGTTGTAATTCTGCCTCTCCAGCACTTACTTTTCTTTCAACTACGCCTTCTACGAGCAGACCAGTGGGACTGCCATGGGGGGCCGCGATATCGGCCACGGTGGCAGCCCTCGTGATGGAGGACATTGAAAAGTGGGCGCTTTCCGTGTTCGACCCCAAACCCAAGCTATTTGTTCGCTATGTGGACGATTGCTTCTGTGTGGTTAAGTCTGGCGAGGTCGACAACCTGCTCGCCTGCTTGAACTCCGTTGAGCCAGACATACAGTTCACAGCGGAAAGGGAGAACCATTCGGTTCTCCAGTTTCTGGATGTACTGGTGAAAAGGCAACGACAGAGCCTTTTCATCTCTGTTTTCAGGAAACCTACTCACACGGGCCGTCAGCTCCACTTCAGCTCGAACCACCCCACCTGCCACAAGCTTTCGGCGGTGAGAAGCCTTGTTAGCAGGGCCGAAAGAATCTGCTCGTCGCCACAGTAGCGGAAGGAAGAAAGGGAGAAAATAATCTGTGACCTCGGCACCAACGGCTATACAAAAGCGTTTATTCGCAGAGCTCTCCGCAAGAGAAAAGATGGGGGAAACGTGACATCTACGTCGCCGCAACGACACCGCGTGTCGATCCCCTACGTTGCCGGCGCCAGCGAAGCAATAGCCCGTACACTAAGAAAGGCAGGGGTCGACGTCGCCCACAAGCCATCCGCAGTTTCATCCCTCAGCCCAAATATCGCGCACCTGCGGAAAAAGCTCAGGGCATCGTGTACCTGATCGCGTGCGCCGACTGCCCCGCTTCCTACATTGGGGAAACCAAAAACTTCCACGAAAGAATGCGGCAGTTCAAGAATGACATCCGTCAATTGAACAGTGAACGGAGCGAAGTAGCAGAACACTGCGAGCGGTTTCACCACCATGTCAGTCCCGACGACGCGGTGATTCTGGAAAAAGAAAAGAACCTTCGCCGGCGGTTCCTCCTCGAATCCTGGCATATTCAACAAACAGCGGGAAACATCAACCGCTCCACCGGCAGATTGCCCTCCCTCTACTGCCAGGGCTTGCGACGAGTCGCGGCAAGCCTCGCACGCACGGCAAGCAATCGTATATACATCTCGGGCCTTCTCACCCCTGAAGAAGAAGCCGGTCAGGCTTCGAAACGCCGGGTTTTCAAAGTTAAATTTTTTCATTTTCGCCAGTTTCTATCCCAACCAGGCAGACTTCTGCCAAATGTTCACCTTTGCTTTAACGTACGTTCAACAATGGGTGTTTTGAAAAATGAGGCTCGTGGAGCAGTTTTTCCCGGGTCCCAGCCACGTATACAAAAGCGTGCGCGCGAACTGCTTTAATGGCAGGTGATAAGCGTGTATATTTTCATATTTATTTTCATCCCGACCATTGTCCTATACACGTACTTAGGAAACTGAGCAATCCTTTTCATTAAGTTCATTCTGTGTTAATTTCGAGGGCCAAATTCAATTTTAAAGCTGGATACACGCTTCGGCCGCCGTGGTTTAAAAATTACATACTCAAACGCCATCTGCTGCGATGTCACCACATATTGATAATATGGCTCAAATTAGGAGGGGAAAAGTAGCCAAAAAGTAGCCAAGCAGCAAAAACACTTTTTCTGCCGCAGCCGGCGTAATAAAATAGCCAAACTGGCGCAAAGTAGCGAAACCTGACAACCCTGGTCACAACCGGTATGATTATAGACTGATCAGTTAATAAAACTAAAAATAAAAACAAAACAAGTGTTCGCAATCGGAGATCGCACAAACTCTAACACCCAATTGGTATAAAAAGCCCGGTACCACATGCCTGCATGACTTTAGCGCAACTCAGCATGGCCATGTTTCCTCGCCTTCCTTGCTTCTACCCATTTTTTTTTATTCTAACGTTGCGCTAAAGTAATGCAAGAATATGATGTGCCAACTCGCCCACTCAGCAGCACTTGTTAACCCTGTGCGTTAGGGTCTACAGCTGTGGCACGACGATCCGCCACATCAAGTAGATTTTACTCTGGCGCGCTATCGCAACAGACGTTCGAGATATCACGACTCTCAGTAAATGCTGAACGTGCAGTCTGAATGACACATGTCTAGGGCGGCCGGTCAGCCGCTTCAGCCGCCAGTGTTGGCAAAGATATGCAGAGACCGACACTGCAATAATACGAAACTTAGTCATAGCACATGATAGGTTCTTGTGCTATAATTCAAGCATGAACGGAAGTTCGTAGCTAATGCGAGGTAACCCTATGGCGGAAGGCGCCAGCGTCAAGAGCAGCGCGCTCGACCGCTCATGACAAGATGGGTTCAAACTGCACTACAGCCGGTTTACGCAGACGAGCGTACAATGGAAGCGATACACTTTCATGTCTCAACGGACCTGACCCTGTTAGGTAACATTATTAACGCGATAGCGTTTAAGAGCTCGTTTCGCAGAAATTCCGGTGTCGGCGTCGGCGTCGTTGGTTGTGAGCGAAAAATCATCATCTTGTCCGTGACCGAAAAATCAAGAAAGATGCAAATAAAATAAATAATAAAAATTTCCGGGTCCGAGTGAGGATCGAACCCGGGCCGTCTGCGTGGCAAGCAGGTGTTCTACCACACAGCCACGCCT
>JALIZH010005254.1:0-44356 GCA_030522465.1 Rhipicephalus appendiculatus | reverse complement strand
TGCCTTCGCCTCGTCGTACAGTGGCACTGGCAGTTGCTCTGAAACGTCCGGGAAGAGCCCGACTAGGTCGTTCGTGCAGTTCTGAAACCAATCGGGGTTCATGTTGCGCGGGCAAGACAGGTTGCAGAGCATAATACCGAGCAGCACGTAGAAATCGTCCATTGTGGCAGCTGGCTCAGAGTCAGTCGTCTGGTCGGGCAGCTGTTGGCATCCCTCCACGCTAACCTCTTTCACCTCCTGCAGCCGCACGCCCATCTTTGTCAGCGCTGTTCAGAACCTGACGAGAAGAAAAGGTGCCAGGTGTGAGCGTGCGGTTCGATTTTTCACAACAGTCAGAAAGTTCTCAAAACATCCGTATTGTGTACTTCAAAGAAAAAAAGTGACGCTGTTGAGTTTGCAGAATTTCTAGACAAAAGACAAGGACCTACAGTACTACACTACATAGGGGCAGACTAACAAGATTTTATTGAAGGAACCTATACACCTGCGAGAAATCGATGCGCAAAATGCATGAAGACCGTCCTTCGGAACACTATGTCATGCACCAGAGAGCGCACATCCCATACGACACGATCAGACACATATGCCGTGTAGACATCAAAGTTGTTTATCGATTAGGTAGAGTGAATTTATTTTAATGTCACTGGATAAATAGAGGTTATGTATGCGAACAAAAGTGGCTGGCATGTGCATCTACGTGTGGTCAAATGTATGAAATAAATGCACGGCGATGGACCTCATCCCGAAATTAATTTGAACGAGCCACTTGAAGAAGCCCCTACGTATTGCCTCACCCCCCCCCCCCCCCTCCGCCTTCTTTTTCTGACTTTGTTAGAAGTCCCACACAAGTAAAATATCAGCTAAGATGTGGATTTGCCTCGCGAAATAGTGGCACTCCAGAATTGCCAATGCGATGAAATTCAATACAGGTAAAGGTGACCGCATGTATACAGTGCAGGTGCGTAGGTCTAGTACTCGACAACATTTCTAGATAACAAGGAAGCATTTTCTACTTTTTTTAAAATGATATTCTAAATGTTATGCTGTATGTAGTGCAATATGGCTTCAGTGTTCTCCTTGGCGATAAATACATAGCTGAGATTATCTGATCGTTCTAAAATTGTTTCAGCGCCTTTTTCACACGCAGCTATTATTAGAAACTGGTCAAAAACTATTTGCGTTTAGTCCGGTTTTATTGACCTTACAGGGGCGTAGCCAGGAATTTTTTCGGGAAGAGGGGGTGGGGGTGGGGAAGAGGGGTTCAACCAAACTGTATCTATGTTCGTGCGTGCGTTCATATGTGTGCGTGTATATATACGCAAGCAAAATTGAAAAATTTCGGGGGCATGGTTGAACCCCCCCCCCCTCCCCCCTTGGCTACGCCACTGTGACCTTATGTCAAATTTGCAATCAAAACAAAAAGTAGCACGCTGCTCACTGTGGACTCCTTCGATTCAATGCCCCACGGATTCATATGGGTTTGTTAAGGAAAACAGCACCATCCGTTTATTTTCACGTCCAATGTAATGGATACGATGACTGATACGAATGTTGGCCTGACAGCTAGGTTACTTCGTTCCCTTCCCCTTGTCTAATTTATCATCGTGACGCAAGATTCACCCCTTATCGCTTTTCTACCTAAAACTCTGATGTCTCTTAATGAAGTTCAGTAACTGTGCTGATGGAGTTCCTAGTGAAGTTGATATGTCATTGAAGAAGAGTAAACTCGGTTTGGCCACAATTAAACATGACAGAATTGCGCTACCTTTCTTTGCAGAGGAAGCTGTTTATATGGTCAATATGTAGTGACCAAACAATGTTTGGGGAGTACAAAGTTTTGGGTTAACAAATCTTTCTGCCGTACTTTATATCGCCATACTTTACCGGCTTATCCCATTCTACGATTCCAGGATCCACAAAAGAAATGTTACTCGCCTCGAAATCTGCCCCACAGACGAGGTCTACGAAGCCAAGCAGCCAGGAAACAGCAATCTCTGGGTCACGACTCCTCATGATCAGAGGAATCCGGTTGGGGTCAAACTCCGATAACCGCGGGAACACGAACACCTTTTGCGAGGCCATCGCGCTAGGCCTGGATCAGCTGATTTCCAAGGACTGCGGCGTTGTCGTGGCTATGGATCTGACGAAATCGGTAGGCTCTCGCTATACGGCAGGCTTGGATCTGCCAATCTTCATTAGGCTGAGGTTGCGCTGGGTAAAGGATAAAGATGAAAATATTATTAGCACTTTTAATGACATAGTGAAGGTGGCGGATACTTCCATCCTGAACTGTGTAATATAATTAAAGAAGGTGCTGCGCAAACGAAACACAGACAAGGAAGTGAACGAGGACGGGGGCAGAATATAAAGATAGTTCATCCGTCTTTGAGTGGAGAGTTTTAGCACTGGGGCCCCAAAGGTGCTTGCCTCGCAAGGCCTTGCGTTGCTTCGTCATCTGTTTCAGTGCGGCTGTCGAACAGAAGACAGCCGTGAGATGTAAAATACGACTCAAGAATGCGTGGACCTAGGGGTT
Source organism: Rhipicephalus appendiculatus (assembly GCA_030522465.1). Taxonomy (NCBI): domain Eukaryota; kingdom Metazoa; phylum Arthropoda; class Arachnida; order Ixodida; family Ixodidae; genus Rhipicephalus; species Rhipicephalus appendiculatus. The sequence continues at coordinate 41,823 of JALIZH010005254.1, read as the reverse complement.
CCTGGCACTAAAAATCCCTAGTATACATTATGTGCATTGACGTCACCGTGGCCGCCATCTTTGGGTACCAGTTGGTTGAGACGCCGCGTGAACTCTTACTCGAACGCCTGGAGCAAGAAACTGTGACATCAGATTAGTGCCGGTGCCCCTCACGTTCCTTTGTGTTAAGAAAGCGAGGACGGAAGGAATGCGTGTCCTCCCCTGCACTGACCCTCTCTAATGAGATAACAAGTCACGGTGGCCGCCATGTTTGGGTACCCAGCGCCGAGATTTTGTCTGTGACGTCACATGAACACTATGTATAACCAAAGTAGAACAGCAGAAGATGTTTTCTGTATCTACGGACAATGTTGCTTACGGCGCGCACACAAAGCAACCTTGTTGGAGAACTTTTGGGGAACGCTGCTGTGGGTCGAGGTAATCGCATGCCGTCAATACGCCTTATTCACGTTCTCAGCCTCGTCTCTACGCATTAGTAAAACAGAAAACCATTTTTAAGACCTTTATGGAAGTTCTTAAAGGAAGAAAATAAAATATCAGCCGCCGCACACTCGCAACGCGGTAGCCGCTCCGAGGTAGTTACGCCCTTTTCAAGTTGTCGTGTCGGCTGCTATGACAGTAGAGTTACTCTATATGCTCCCTAAGGTAACGTATGCAGTAACTGTATATGAGGATAAGTTGAGGCTGCCTCTCACGACACTTTTGGTAACTAGGCGAACACGTGATCCCCGAAAGTTGGTGTCACACGCAGCCGTAGAGAGAGCCGGTATGAGAAGGTCGCCATTTATAGAGGAGCTCCGCGCGTCATACATAGAGGCACGAACTAATCACAAACGAGAACACACACACAGAATATCAAGACTTTTACGCAGCCGATATCTACTCTAGCAGCAGCTTGAAGGCTATTTATGCTCCTAAATTGGGATACCCTGCCTTTCGTTCATTTTATTCACCCTCTACTTTGGGATGGCACACCGTGTACTGGTTAGCACTAACTGAACTTAGAAAAATATTTCATGTTTCTACAAATCGTCGTGTGCCCTTCCGTTTGCTTATATGTGCGCCATCACATAGCACGAAACTTTTATTCCAAGGTAATCAATAAAAATTAGTTCGTCTAAATTTTGCTAAAGACTACCACGATTACGGCAAAATATACTGCGGCATCTACGAAAGACCTGGCAACGTAGGTGACTAAGCAGTTACTTGTTAAAAACATCAAGAAAGCTTCCCTGGTTAGTAACGGCAAAAGATACCAGCTTTATTATATATTTGCTAGTAAAGGGATGTCGCGAGGGTAGTAAAATACGCTCGAAACAAATATAGACGTGCGTTTACTAACTGTTTACGGACCTTTTTCTAATAGTGTAAGGTTATGAGAGACGCCGTAGTGGAGTGCTCCTGAAGTTTCGACCATCTGGGGTTCCTTAACGTGGACCTAAATTTAAGTACACGGACCTCAAGCATTTTCGCCTCCATCGAAAATACGGCCGCGATTTCATACCGCGACTATTGGTCAGCAGTCGAGCACCGTAAACACTAGACCACCAAGGCGGGTGCATGATAAATTGGTGCTGTGAGCGTTTCTTTACATCATGGTGGTGACCACAGAGCCAACATTTCTGAAAATTATTTTGCTGTCAACCGTAGCAGGCAGGTTAATTTAACCCGTTTACGTAAATCAGATGTCGGCTAATGCACATATGTACAATCGGGTAATAAACAAGCCGATATTCCTTTTTCTAGGCGCTCTGAAAATTAAGTCATTATCATCTCTTTCCAAGAATTTTAAAAGTTAATAGTAAGCCCCCCGATATTGCACAACACATGTTTAGCATATGGGGCTCAATGCCAAGTGAAGATAATGCTGCTGTTTACTCTAACAAAAGTATAAGAACCCTCAAAGCTAAGTGGCATTATAGATTGCAATGCATAATGGCACGCACCTAGACAGCCTCCCAGAGCGTCTTTAGGAACGCTACGCTAGCCACCACGAGGGAAATATCACTTACCTCCGCAACGTGCTGTAAGATGTAGCAAGGAGACGGCCGCTGTAGTAGAGCGAAGCACGTTCGTAGCCTTTCGTCGATTCGGGCTGATTCAACAAAACAAGAGCAGCCACTCTGTGCTGAAAATAATAAGGCCGTAGGTTTTGTTCGGTGCCTTCCTCTTTCTAACACAGCGGGCCTGGTACTCGACTGCGGGTGCGAACTCGAACTGCCAGTGGACTCAACTGAACGAAGAAAGTCAGGACCGTTTTTCTCGTATAAATACACTCTGGACGACTGGGACGTCTCCTGATTGGTCAGTTGTTGTAGCGTCACTGCGCATGTGCGAGCGAAAATCTCTTCTTACGAATTTTCACCGCGTCTTTGGACAAGAAGAACCAGCCATTGTTCCGTTTCAAGGCTCGCGCCTGCTTTCTTTCCTTTTCAAAGCTTCTCCAAACACTGCAGAACTTGCCGGGCAGCAGGTTTCCCATTCCCGGTATTCAATGTATCCGCTGCTAATCCTTGAGACAAGCCTTAACTAGAAACAGCCCCCCCAGTGTGCTTTGAAAAGGCTGTGTGGTGCTCCCGCACTTTCGCTGGAATGTGGAGGGGTGAAGTGCTTGGGGCTAAAAAGCAGTCTGGGAACGATTGGTTTTGGTTGGAAAAGATTCCTGCGGGAAAGCCAACTTCCAGGCGTCTTTAAAGCGTACGCAAAGTGGTGCTCACTATTTTTCAAACTGTTCATTGACAAGCTTTGATGAAGCGCAAAACGACACACGGACACAGGAAGGCACATATGGACACTACACAGCAGGACACTGTTAGCGCTGTGTAGTGTCCATATGTGCCTTCCTGTGTCCGTGTGTCGTTTTGCGCTTCATCAAAGCTTTTCAAATGAATCACCAACAAGCCCACATTGCAAATCTGTTCATTGACAACCACATGCTTTCGTAGCACTAACATACAATGTAGCCCATTCGGCAGCATGACTCAGCACGAAATCGGTAGTAAGCTTCTTTGTGCTCTGCTCTATTTGTCGCTCCTCCCCATGCCCGTTCCCGATCTTAAATTAGTACTGACACGATTTTGAGGTATCGCAGGGACACTTGGGTGTGGAAGACGAGGTCCCGGTCGCCGTTCCCGATTTTGATGAAATTTACCCTAGACGCAGGATTTAAACCCATCACAATGATTTCTAAGTTAGTTTTGCAAGAAATAGTTTGCTTACCTAAACAATGTACAAATTCTTGCCACAAAAAAAAAAAAGCTCTCCCGCCAACCTCGCGATTTCTGTGTTTTAGCGCAGATATCGATAAAACGGCGCCCTTGTCGGTCAGAATATTTATTCCTATAAAAAAACAAATGAAATTTAATATTATGAAAACTTTATTTCCGTTTAATGTCCAAATACGTCGGCGGGGAAAAATGACAAATATGGTCCGAGGTACGAAATAACTTCAACATGTTTGCACAGCGCAAGAAAGACGAGGACATAGGGAGGACACAACACAGCGCCCGTGTTGTGTCCTACCTACGTCCTCGTCTTTCTTGCGCTGTGCAAACATGTTGATTCCAAATCACCAACTAGCCCAAGCTTCCGTTTTATCACGAAATAACTGTAACCGAGGATTTTACAGCTTCAGACGCGCAAAACTGGGGATAATAGGACTTACTACATACTGACTCTGATATTTCCGCTTCCTCTTAAAATAATTTTTGTGGGTTTCGCGCAAAATGTTATAGGTCTCGCGCGCTCAGTTGGTGGCGCCACCGCTCTCCGAGCGTGCAGCGCCAATGCGGCCACTTGGCGCATTTTGTCCCTGTTCCCTTCCCGGCGCGTTGCTTGAAGTTGTGTGCAGAGAAAGCCTGCGCGTAACAATGACCATGCAAAACTAGCCCCAATTGCTGTTTTGCGACTACGGACGAATAGAAAACATTCAGGAACACTTCAGACGAAGTAGTTTGCTTCATGGCGGCGACTTGTGCGCCGCCGATCGCGTTTATTGCGTGAGAGAACTCGACAGTGCCGTCGGTCCGACGGAAATATTCGGAAAATGCGTCGCGCAGATGGGCGTGGTACGACGTGCGTTTGGACGTCAGTAAAGCTTTTTTCTTGGCAGACGATAGAAAAGACTTTTATCGGCAGCCGGGCACTTCGCTTGTTCTATGGCCGGCGCGCATTAGCAGAAAAGTGGGGTAGTTGAAGTTTCATCTTAGCAGGAATAAAAGGACACAGACCGCATGAAGTGCGTGTCTCTTTGTTTTCTAGCTCTGTTAGTATTCATTAAACGAGCGCATTAGCTGGTACATGGTTGCCGATCATGTTTCATGCAACCCTCCTCGGATTTTCTTTTTTATATATATACTGCGCAGATATAGTCTTCCGCACTTGAGCAGGCTGCTTCCATCCTCTGGATTGTAAAACTTACGCCTGTGCAGGCTTAAACAGACTGTGTACTTTTTTTCCACTAGTTATCAGCGCACGAAAGTAAAAACACTGTACAAGCTCATTGCACCTGCAAGGCTGGATCATCATGGCTGGTGCGAGCATGACACGGCGCTGGCCCTGTATGTCAACAACCACCAACACACGTCATGTACTGACCTGCCGTGTGTTTAGCAGAAGCTGCCGACCAGCCCTTAATTGATACAAAAAAGTACATCAGTGAACAGTGAGCGTTTGTTTACACCTTGCGAAAACATTTTTTTTTCAATATGTGCGACTGTGTTTTTTGTTTAGGTCGTACAATCATAAAGCGGATCCCGGGGCTCCTCAGCCCAGATATGCACAGCCGACAGTGCACTGCAGATGACTGTCTTACGTCGCACTGGTTGCCACCAATCTCCATTCGGAATGACAATAATAAAAGAAGCAAGCGAACCAACAATGTGTTAATATTACCTGGAGCCCCGGTGCCTAGAGTGGTAGCGTAGCCAGAATTTTTTTTCAGTGGGGGTTCAACCGTACTTTGTGTGAACTCGTGCATGCGTTTGTATGTGCGCATGTATATATACACGCAAAATTTTACAAAATGGGGGAGGGGGGGGGGGGTGTTGTGACTCCCCTGGCTGCGCCAGTGACGTGGACAGAAAGCGAAAGAAACCGTGCGAACGTCGCGTTTGCTTCCGAACGGCTGCGATCCAACGTTTTCGCCAATCGGCCTCTTACAATTCCTAGAGGAGATGATGCACCTTCGGCAGTTTCCCGGCCGTGCTCCTGCAGCTGTTGTGACATCCGAATACGCAGCAGCAGGTAGAAGTCGACATTTTTTCGCCGCGTACACATGCTTGCGCTGCTAGGGGCCATTGCCAACCTGCTGCGACCAGACGCGTCTGTGCAAGGGAACAGGGACATTTCGCCAGGAGCCGCCGCAGTGGCGCTGCATGTCCGATTTGAAACCGCAGTGCACGAGGCCTATACTTCAAAATTGTACTAAAACGTATATGGTTTACGAAAGGCGCCGAAGTTAGGAAATACCTTTCTCAAAAAAGCCGTTCTTAGTTTTTTTTCAAGATCTGCCTGATTGAAGTCAACAACGTTGTCTACAATTCTGCGTAAAAAAAGGAAAAACAAGTTGCATAAGGCGGGTGCTAACAAGTTAATAAGCGTAAAATATGACGAACTTAGTCTAGCAGCCGCGCCACTTGTTGTTTGCTGAAAATCGGATACAAGCTGTTCAAAAGTATTTGTATCCCGACATAGTCACAAATAAGCTGTTAAAAAAAATAAATGCGCTGAGATTACTTGGCGCGGGAAAAAAAGTGCGTTTGTTTTTCTTGTTGATTTTTACTCGGTACACACTAGTTCTGCCGTTCAATAAGGCCAAGTACCACCGAAAATCTTTATGAAAAAAAAAATGTGCCTTCTTTATTTGAAGGGATACTGAACAAAATTTTTGCCGCCAAGATTTCCAGCCATATTGAAAGATTGGGAGTTGAAATCGATGGACATCACTTTCATTTCCGGCAGAAACTAGAGGAAAATATTGAGTTTAATTAATTTTTCCCAAACCGCCGCGTCTAGCGGCCGCGCCGTGAACTAGAGGGGATGACGTGAAACAGGCATCCCACCAATTCCAGCCGTCGCCCGCGTCTCTCAACCCGCTCAGCTCGCACTACGTTTCCCAGAACCACTACGGCAGCGAACAATGCTCCCGGCTGGGGTAAGGCATCAGCGCTTTTGTGGAAGGGAGACAGTGGAATGAAAGGACTGGTGGAGAAATGGAAGAGAAGGACAGGAGCACGTGCACCCTGCATGCGCCAGGGAGCATCTGACGTCACCGCTCGCGCTCGCGTGCTGCCGCCGCGCGCTGACAATCCACCAACAATACGGCCAACTGTTCAAAAATACGTGAAATAAACTCTGTTTATCGGAACAATGGCGTCTTCCAAGTAGAATTTCGTTTTGTTCAGTATCCCTTTAAGGGCCCTACGCGCGAATTTCAGTCCAAATCGCGTGATAAAATACCTACCACCATTACACGAGTACATACGGTAGTCATGTTTCACCCTGGCGAAACCAAAATGGCTTCCCACTGCCGATTCCTTAAGGTCCTTGCACGTGACGGGTTTCTCGGAAAGCAAAATTCCGTCTTCGTTTTGTTCTCGTACGACCATTGGGGCGATTCCCGAGATCGTCACACCACGCGCATTAGCGCTCCAAGGCTACTTTGGCGCTTCTGCGAATACGCCTAGTGCACCGCCTACAGAGACTAGTGTCCCTGTATATGCTACCGCAGGTAGCAGAGTTCACGGCCGGACTGGAGGAGCGACACGCGCGCACTCTCTTACGGCCTGCGCACCCAAGGAGGGAACAATAGGGCAGATTCTTGACTGCTCGTTGCAGGGATCGCCGCGTGGGAGAGCTTCGACCCGACCCTCTTCCCTCTCACTCCTCCTTTTTCTCAGTCGACGCCTCGCTTCTGACCGAGTCAGCCGACCACGTGTGCCGCACGTGTTTTTGATCTGCCGCGGAGTATTTCAAGTGCGCGGGCGCCGCTCCTCCCTGCAGCTGTACTGGCGAGGGTACTTTAGCGAGGGTTGGGCCGCAGCGCCGCGAACTTGCGGTGGTGAAAGGTGGGAACTAGACACGAAGCGCAGGCCGTAAGAGAGTGCTCTCCTCCAGTCCGGCCGTGCAGAGTTGCGCATAACTTTTCCTTGCGCCGCTCGCGCCGCTATTCGGCGAGCGCCGTCACGTGGTGGAAGATGACGTCAAATGTTCAATTTCGCCGCGGCGAAGCCAACTTTACGGACACGACGGCGCGGCTCCCACACCGACTTGTTTCCGTCCGTTTCATCGTCATTGTTTCTTCGAACAGAGAAACAGCCGTGAATGGTGGTAAATGACGAATGTTACTTTGTCAGTGGTCACTAGCGTAACCGTTCGCGCAATGGTGTTTTGGCGACGGTCACCGTGCAGCTTGCTTAGGCGGCCAAAATACACCCACCTGATTGTCGACCATACGTGCGCGAAGTTTCTTTAAAACGCCCTTAAAAGCAAATAGTTCAGGCCTTCCGGCGAGGCTAGAAAACGTCGTGAGCATGCTGAAAATAATCGCACCATTTTCGTTGCAAGGTACCACGCGGTAGCAAGCGAACTTTTGAGCTGTTCGATCGTAGCATGCATGAGAAAACTGTGGTGGTGTGATCGGCCTCCGCTGTAGTATTCGCTGTGCACGCGACTCGGACGCACTTTTTGTCAGAACCTAGCCATATACAGCTTCCTACCTTCTGTTCACATAGGGCACCTTTGAATCATTTTAACGATCACTTAATTCACGTTAAATTAACTCCTTCACCTTTAGTTCACTAATGGGCCTTACGCTCACTAATTCTCACTCGGTTCACTTAGCTGATGGTTTGTTGCGCGTATAAGCCACTGCTCCGTCGTCCTGCACTTCCCCCGGGAACGATTTCAAATTGCTGCTGTACCGTGTATACGCACCGTTTTCTCCGCGGACGCGATGCTCGAGGACCTACAGCCATATGCAGCTTCGCTGTAAAGGTGCAATATGCTGAGCGCGTGCGAATAAGTCCGCGGAACGTCGCGCCGTATTTGTCTCCTGCGCGCGCGACGAGTGGCTTCACTGCACAGCCGTTGAACATAATGGCGGACCTATGCGCAACTCTGCTCCCGTAGTAGGGTGGCTAGAAGGGGAGGTGTGCTGAGCGCCGCGCGTTTCCCTTGCCAGAGAGGGTCGCTCTGCGCGCCGATGCCGCTAGGGGCGCTGCTGCAAGGGGCGCTGCGTGGGACAGCCGCCGCCGTCGCAGATTGCCCGCAGAAGCCTAGCGCTCGACAGCGCGGCGGCGTCGTTTTTTTTTTTTTTTTCAGCGTTTACGTGGTTTTTATTGTACGCGGATCATACATTTTTGAGCAGTGAGGACAATGCTCTATAAAACGACAAAGAAAATGGAAAAGTTTGAAAAGCTTGAATAACGAATCGAACGGTGTTCTATTCAATTCAGTATCCGAATCGTTATCGCATATTCGGAATGCCGAGTATTTTTAGAGTAATTAGCACTGGCGGAAAAACCCCAAAGGAGCAACACATATTAGAACATCGAGGCAACATTTTTTTTTTGTTTTAATTGTTGGATTACGAAGATGCATATATGCAGGTGCTTCTATTTAAAACTTTAGTGTCATCCTCAATCTGCTATGCACGAAATTCATGATATTGATTCAGGAAACATATTGTTGATTTTTATTTTTATTTTACTTCATTTAAAAATACTGCAGGCAACATCAGGGCCCAAGCAGAAGTGGTGAGAAAAAGAAAAAAAAGAAACGATCATGTACATGAGTGGCATTTAAGAACACATGGACATATAGAAAAATAAAATAAGATTAAGACATACAACATTGTAAATCACAGAACGTTGCATTCCGAATACATAAGTTCGAAAAATAGAAAAGTAAATCATACAATGTTGCATTCCCAGCAGTTTATACATACCAAATTTGATGATTGCAATGATGCTAACAAATGAGTCTACTGAAGCAGAGGAAACAGCACTCTGAGGTAGTTTATTCTACTAGTCGATGGCAGTTTTAAGCCTCAGTTTTATTTTAACAGTGGCGACAAAGTACCTCCTTGAATTCTGAATTAACCGCTGTATTTCAGCGTACAGTTAAAATTTTTTCTCATAGGCTGTCACTGCTTACACGAGCTTACCGCAGTTAACGTAACAGTGGCATTTTTTCCCGGTTAAAGTTAATCCTAACGTTGCTTTGTTAATGTCTGCGACTATTTGCTCCAAATTAAATATCGTTGAAGCATAGAACTGTTTCGAAAATTGTTGCCTTACTATTCGAATAGTATTAAATTTGTATTCGATTCCTCGTCATTTATACTATTTCATTCGCATTCGATGCGGTTCTAAAATTGTATATTCGCACAGCCCTGTAGGTACAGGTCTTCGACAGTAAAAGCATCTTTGTTCCGAGCACCGGCATACAAAGAGCTGTTTGAGACGTGGGCTCGTGTAACACCGAGAGTTGATGCTGAATAAATGGTGCCCGCCTCGCCTATTACATCGCCGGCTATGTGACAACAGAGCAGATTATTTGCATCGATTGGGAACTATGCAAAGCAGCTTGCCTCAACATCAAAGAAAATGGCACCAAAAATCTGCCGGTGGGGGCAGTGGGACCATGGTGGTCTCCTTTACCTGTCAGACGGGCTGTACCACTTAATTCAGTCGCTTGAGAACAAGATGACCATTTTTATAAACAGCTCGCCTCCACGCAGTCTGTTGCAGATATGTAGCAAAAGATTGGGTAAACGTCACAGGTCGGTTACAGTGAGCATGTCATTATGTTAAAGCGATCCGTTACACGTTTTTATTGCTTAACTCGCTTCATTTATAAACGAAGTCAACCAAAAGGAGCAACAAATGAAATCCAAGCGGGCTAAGCCCTGTGTTCTGTCGACTTTTTATTGCACAGATCGAAGAAACTTGCTTCGCGTACGAAGGCATTTTCTTTTCGACTAATATCTTTTTTTTTCCTGCTGAAAAAACGTACACACGACGTTTTGACCAGCAGCCAGGAAGCCATGGGTCCAAGAGAGCAGGCAAGTTTTTAACAATGTGAATAAGCATTGAATATGACTTCAATACATTGCAATGATGCATAATTGCAATTGGTAAAATGGGACGACAGAAGGAAAAAAAAGAAACACGGCGCTTAAATTAAGTGGCATGCCCGACATGCGTCGAACGATATTACTAGCGCGCAGTGCTACTCGGTATGCAGCCTGCTGCATGATAATGCATGCGAACGCTATTTTTCAAAGAACGGGATGAATGCAACCCCTTATTGTTGCACTCGCTGAGAAAAAACGATTAACGTTGGCAAGTGTAGCACGCAAAATATACCGCGAGCCATGTTCGTCGGACGCAAGCAAGGCTGCGCTGTACGTCGTCGGCTCAACGCCATGCGCCCCTGCGTACAGCGCCCCTTGCGGCATCGGTACACATTGGGGACCGGTTTCCGCGGGCGCTTTTCACACCTCCCCCTTCTAGCCACCCTACCCGTAGGGAGCATATACAGTAATTCTAACAGAGACGCCACAGAAAGCCACCTAGCGGGCGCCAGCGACGGTACGCTCCGGAAGTCGAGCAGACGACAACGCTTTACGCAGCATTGCTGTGGGGGGAATGGATGAAGTTCAAGGCTGTTATTTCCCCTTCGTTCGGGTGCCACACAACTAATTCTGCGCTGGCAGCTGCAGGAAAGGCGCGGGGATCTACGAAAGTGGACTTGAGCACGGTGTTTGTCCCAAACGAGCGCTTATCTAAGCGCGAATAACTTGAAGCAGCGCGAAAAAAACGAACGACAAGGAACACACACAACAGCGTCGGTCCTGTTGTGTGTGTTCCTTGTTCGTTTTCTTTTTTTTTTTTTTCGCGCTGCTTCTAGTTATTCGCATCATGAACTAACTCGCCCAAACCTACAAGTTGTATCTAAGCGCGCGTCGCCGATTTCAAACGACGGCACGAAAACCCAGCGCCGACGGTTCGCGCGCATCGAAAAAACAAGTATCAAAGGGCGCCCCTCACCCCACCGCAGAACGCGCCGCCGAGACAGCCTAACGCCTGCGCAAGTTCGGGAGAATTCGAGAAATCAGAGCGGCGCCGTCCGATTCCGCAGACGAATCTGTAAGAAGGATGTAGCCCTTTCTCTGTAGCTTTCCCTGCGATACGCACATACATGAATCACGTAGAACCTTCTCGGACCGAAGCGTTCGGCCAGCGCGGCGACGGAGGGTCAGGCAGTGAAGAAGATTGTTGTTCAAGTGATAACGCGGTTCACTCAACCGGTGAAGACGTGTAGCTTGACGACGTGGTGCGGTCAGTCGCACTTTGAAATGTCAAGGATCGACTGCGAAGGAGAAAGAACCGTCAGCGCTACTGTCTACGTGGAATGAATCGTGAAGCCGGTGAATACGAAAGGTGCGTCGCGGAGACCAGCGTAATAGTGCCCAGCTTTGAGGTGCAGCTCGCGGTAACATCCGTTTTGTTTTGTTTACAAATACGACGTCTCAATTACTTCTTGTTCTTCCTGAAGTCAACCATTGCGGCATTGGTGTTTCTGTAAATGATAAATGCAAAACGTCTGAGCGAAGTGCCGTTGCATGGCTGTTGACCGAACCAACGCATGCTCAGGCTGCGATAACTTTCGTCGCCTACCTGTGTCAACATAACCGAGTGCATCCAGTGAGCACCGATGTGGCAGAACGGAGCGGCTCACTTTTCCCAACGAACGGCGGCGATCTATTGCTTCCGTCGCTCTTGCTCGTGAGGCCTTGCGGTAAATGAGTAAAACAGTGTTACGGGCGAGCTTTTGTTGGTGTATGAGCACCTCACTCCACAGCCATAATTATTAGACATCCCGTGAAGTTTCGGCCACCACAAATACGACGAACGTTGTCTATTTCATTGCGGAAACGCGAACAACGCGGAAACACTCTCACAACGACGTAGGTAACAACGGCGGTCGTCTGCTTACTGTCCCGAGAGTGGTGAGCAAGTTCGCCACCTATGGCGCTTCCATCGGCGCGCACTAGGCGTATATACATTGCTTTCATTGACGTCACCATGGCCGCCATCTTGGGGTACCAGCCGGTTGAGATGCTGCGTGAACTATTGCTCGAACGCGCGGAGCAAGAAACGGTGACAGCTCGCCATGAGATTTCTGCCGGCGCCCCCAAGCATCTTTCATACCGAACCCTCGCGTTCCTTTGTGTTCTACCTCGGCGCGGCTGGCGAACTAAAGAACGCGGGCACCGAGCGACTGGGTGTCCTCCTCTGCAATGAGACTCTCTAATGAGATAAAAAAAAAAGTCACGGTGGCCGCCATGTTGAGGCCCCAGCACAGAGAATGTGCGCGTGTCGTCACGTGAAAGCTATGCATAATTCGCAACAGTGCTGATATCTGGAGAAGGTGGCTTCACCTTTCCATTTAGGAATTGAGCGCGAGAACGAGTCTAAGGTCAACGCGGAAGGTGTCGACATGTTACGGCGGTGCAGTTCAACAGCCTCTAGACTTCGTGTGAGACGTTTTGTTCTTACCTTGTTGATCACTCTCTCTGTGTCATTCCCGCCAACAAAGAGGGCAGTTTCGTTGTCTTCTCGCGCAATTGTTTCGACAGTAAAGCGCATGCAAGGCCTTTTCTGAAGTTTTAGTGAAAAAGGGCATATTTCCCTACCCAAAGCCAAGGCACGGGCCTCAGAAATGTGTAAATATCTAGGTCTCGACGAACTACGGAAAAAGTGAAAAATTGTCATGAGATGTTTTCTTTAGTGCTAAGACGCACAAACCTAACATTCCTTTTAGAGTTATCATCACGGAGAAATGCAAGTGGCAAAACACCGCCAGGCCTGCGCGGAATGCCCAGCACAGCTACAGCGAAAGCTGGGAGAGTGGCCTTTTTAGAGCATTTTAAAACACTCTTGGGGCAAATACTACAAGCGTACTTGCATGGTACCCACTACGCCATAAATCATCATAATTTTTTTTGTAGTGGGGAAGCGTCTACTATGCCATTATTCGTCATTCTTCAGAAAAGCGCGGTACCCGCTACACTCTTGTAACGCATTATGTGCACTTTGTTGATGCTGTGGCTGACGACGATGAAGAATTTTGCCTGAGGCTTTTGTAATGGGTTGGAGCATTGAACGCCCCCCACTCGTTACGCAATTCGCATTGTGTGACGGCTGGTTCTTACTTTACTGTTCTGAAACGCTTTACAACGCACGTTAACGCGATTCCTTACCCGACATGAAGCCTGCATAGGGTCAGTTTGCACCGCAGTTTCAAACAGCGACGTAGCTCCGTGGTAGAGAAGACGCGGGTTCGCAGAAGACCCGGGTTCGAATCCTATCCTGTCATAGGTGTTTTTTATTTATGTAGTTTTTTTTCTTATTTCGTGCGATATTGGTTACGGGCAGCGGCGGCGGACAACTACGGCGCAGGAACGACCCTTGTTGTGATCTCATAACAGCTATCGCTGTAAAACAGCTCGCTGCGTATCTCTTAAGGCCTGACCACACGTACGCGTTGCAGCGAGTCAGCGCGTGGCTTTTTGACGCGGCGTCGCGCCCTCTCCCTATTTAGAGAGAGGGTGCGTGGCGACGCGAAGCTGCGCGCCCTCTCTCTCCGTAGGGAGAGGGCGCGACGCCGCGTCAAAAAGCTACGCGCTGACACGCTGCAACGCGTACGTGTGGTCAGGCCTTTAGAAAAAGCTCAGACTTCCTCAAATTTGGGATCCATTTCTTGTAACTCTAACCGGGTTTTAGACTTTGCTGATTTTCACGCCAGCGAAGACCTTAAGGCATTTCCTGCTGATGTGAAATACTTTTGTTATCCTCTGCCTCATGACGAGCTTTTAAAGTACATCGATGTTCAGTTTTCCTGTGATGCCATGGTGTTTCCATATGTCTTCTTAGAGCTGCTTAGGTTGCTTAGGAACTGCGATGGATGGGAAGGGGGTTTTGCGTTATGGTTGCACACGATTCCACCAGGACAGTCACGAATAAGCAGTCGGAGCTAACGATTGCCCTTCGTCTATATATTAGAGTGTTTTAGCTTGCGGTGCCTGTTTACCGCAAGGAAACTTCGGTAATAGCGTACCTGCTGAAGAGTGCACATGCGTGAACATTATGGTAATGTGCTAAGCGTGCACATTACCGTACGGAAACACCGTGGCCGGTCCTAGCACGTCGTATGAAAGGTGGCTCGTACTTGGCTTATATTCAATTCCTTCGGCCGTGCCACCGCGATTTGATACGCCACTATTGCCAAACTTATGCACTCTTCCCGTAGCAATATTAAGAAGCTTATTCTGAAACACTCCTTAACTCAGATCATTTCCTTACCTTACGGGAGGAGCCCTTCATGCCTCCTTACCTTGAGGGAGCCAGCGTATTCTGAAAGCTTCCTTCAACATTCCTTTGCTATAAGGGCCGCCTCAGTGAGGTAAGGCGCGTGTTTCGCAAGTCTGGGATCGAGAGTACCTGTGAAATACGGACTAAACATCCTTTTTAAGCAAGAATAAGGAATATTTTTTACGTATACCTATGAATATTAACGTGCACAGGGCTTTTTCGCCACATAGGCGCACATCCTTTCCCGTTTATTTAACTTTCGCCTGTTGCAGTAGCAAAAAAGGATGGTCGAGAAACGTTGGCGCTCATTGTTTTCATTGATGAATTTCAACGGCCCGTTGCGTGACAGCGAGTAATAAAGGTCGTTTAAAGGATTTAGGACACGCGTAAGATTGACTTTCAGAACCGAGTAGTGTTAAGCTTACGAAATTTCCTCGCTTTAGCGAAATTTCATTCCAATTAACTTAGGCTCCAAGTAAATGATTGTTTACTGTTCAGAGCAAGGGCGTGCCTATCGGGTCGTGCATCGCGCCTTCTTAGAGCGACCTGTTTCTAGAAGAACGAGACAGTCATACAGCAGGGGTTTCAAGGAACCCAAGCCCTGAGAGTGCTCAAATATGTGGACGATTTATAAATAGTCTAGTTCTTGTCAGTCGTCCTTGAATGCACCATTTAGATATGTCTCACGTAAGCTATTTCTACACGTCAGGTTTACTTAACATGCACCGGCAAACGAACATGTGACTTCAAGTTGAGCGGCAGAAAGCAAGGAAAAAATCGCTGAGCCACCAAATATGGTAAACGCTTTCTTTAATGGGGAAGAACAGGTGCTCCAAGAAAAGGCAGTTTACATTGTGCTGACTGGGCTCCGCAGCCGCGTTCGTACCGTATGTTTAGCAGCGTTTGCTACGAAGTCAAGTTCATCTCATCATCCCATATATCTTCTGGAACCACATCATTCCCTGTCTGTCTGGTGTGATCGACATCAAGTTCGGTACAGTGGATAAAAGCCTGCAGCACTTTCCGAGGCTGACATGTTTTTCTATCGATCGCTGGCATCGCGCCTACGGGAATAACTCCTTTTACCAGAAGCCTTTGATCTTCTCGGGTAACGATCGCGTACGTAGCCTTCACCTTGGTCCTTGTAGCGGTCGTAGTGTTCCCACGGGTTGTCGACACGTCTCTCGGTGGCGCCTCGAGTAAGCCTATTGTCGTAGTCTTCGAGGGCTAAATCTCGCACGGGCTTCCAGCGATCTCTGCTACCTTGTCCTCGACGCCTAGATGGCACCCTTCTCTGTTTCGAGTCATTGTGTCTCTTCCGCTCGCCCGGGTACCGATTGCGGTTTTTGATTCTCTGGGGCCTTCCTCCGCGATTGCCGCGTATGGCTTTGAAGTGACCTGCGCTTTCGACGTGGCCGTATTTGCTTACCTCTCGGTCCCTGTACCTGTGCTTGTCCTTGTGCTTGGAGTTCACTTCGCTGCGGGTGGGTCGTACCCGCTCGCGGTTTGCCTCTCGGGGAACGTTTGCCCCGTCCGGCTCTTTATGCTTCCTGTTCCACTGTATCGCCCCACGGTTTCTCTTCGCGGCCTTCCGTCGACGTGCTTTGCCCAAGACATCGCCGAAGGGCAGGAGATAGTCGGCAACATCGCGCCACGAGCCCTCTTGATGAAACTCCGCGGCGGTGCCCTTAGAACTTTTCCCCTTGGCGACGCTGCCTGACTCATTACGGTAAGCCGGTAACGGCGATGTCGCTGACAGCATTACCGTCGCAGTCCGCACAAATAACGCCCTCGCCGGTTTGGCTGTGGTCGATAATCCCGGTGTCTTGTCCACTTCATTGGCCTTCTGTTTAAGAAATAATAAAAAATCAACAGGTGTATTGAGAAGACCCTAATATCCTTCAATACACGTTGGTTTGAACACGCACGGTCAGCAGATTAACATGTTTGAAAACATACTTTAGCGTTTAATAATGCCAACCTAGTAAACACTTCGCTTTTACCTCTGCAAGTGTCAACTTTATCGCAACTTTCACGATGCGCTTAAGGCTAAATGCGGTTAACGTTGTAACGCCGGTGGTACCATATATGGCAAGGTGTTTTCGTACCTCAATAATTCAAACCCGAAAAATGCACGTTATGCGCAAATCGCACAACGTGCGAAAATATCTTGTAGGCATTAAGCAAAATTTGGGGCGTGAATGGTTCAGCTTATCACACTATTGCTATAATAACTACGCTTATGTCAAAAAACCTTTTATGCTACGTTTTGCGCGAGCACACTTTTTTATGGAACTCAGTAATCGTTTACAAGTTCTCATTTTCCTTCGTGCCGATTTATGTTTGTGTTTATGCACGGAGTCGATCAATATAGATACGCAATACTGGCAGCGGATTCATGTCGTGGCTAGTTATTGTCTAAATTAAGTTAAAATCTTATTCTGCCTACCTATAACTGTATTAACAAGTCAACAACGCACATGAATTTTTTCACCCAGGTACCACAACCGCTCATGTCCATAGTAATCCTTGCCGCCCGCAATCATCGTGCACAAACTCTCCTTTTGATATGCAGCAATAGCTATACCTTAAGAGTGTTGCTTGTTGGGCAAGTTGGTACTTGGTTAAATTCGACAAAAGCCACTAAAACGTCGAAACAGGAAGAAAACTGAGAGGCAGAAGCAGAGACAGTGAACACAGTCTGTGTTCACTGTCTCTGCTTCTGCCTCTCAGTTTTCTTCCTGTTTCGACGTTTTAGTGGCTTTTGTCGAATTTAGCTTTACCTTAAATTCAAGAAAACTAAAACAATGCATGGCGGTTACGTTGCTCCATTCTTTAAACACTGCTTTCGTTTGAAACATGCTCTTACCAGCAGACAGTAAAGCTGCTCGAGTTTCACCTCGAGGTAGTTTATGTAGCATTCCTGAAACAGTATACACAGGTCTCGTTAGGCGAAAATAAAATAAATATTTCAGTAACGCCAGTGGACATGAAAGGTCAATAGAAACTTCATTGGCCTTGTTTTGCTTTGTTAGACACAACGTCAATTAGAACTAACAGTCAAGAGAGAGAGAAGAAATGGTAGAGAGGAAAGGCAGGTAGGTTAACCAGTCCAGGATGACCGGTTTACTCCCCTACACGTGGGAAAGGGATGGGGGGAAATTGAAGGAGGGAGAGTGGTGGATTGTGACCGACTGCGTGTTTGTGTGTGTGTGTTGTTAAGTGCTATTTTCCTTTCTCCTAACAGTCAAGAAAGCCAAGGAAAGCATAGGGGGTGTTATATGCAGTAATTATCACATAAATGTGACCCTAGCATGTGACCCTAAATGTAAATGTGACATTTACATCGTAATTACTACAAATTACATCATAATTAATTTTTCTACCACCCCATTTAAGAGATGTTTCTGCGTTTGTTGGTGTTAGCTTAAAGGATATTAACAACAGCTACAGGATATTATACCAATAGCAATACATGCTGCGGCGGTTACCATCCCCATAGCTATACAGGGTGTTTTCTTTAGACAATACAGGTCTTTTATAAAAATTCTATGACAGTCACTCACCTGTCGTTTTCGCATACGTACTCTATGTCGAGGCGGAAATACTTAGCCACAACTAAAATGACATTGAGAAGACTAATTAACAAAAACTCGTTAATTTACTTTTTAATTATTCACTTGAGCGCTGTCGTACATATCAGAAAGTTGTAGTGCGTGCCAATTTACGACATAGCCATATTTTAGAAAGCGCGAAGGTTTTACGTAATACGAAATATTGATCAAATTTTAAGGGTGAAATCGAAACTGACCGCGCCCAGCGTTCAGAAAACGCGGCCTCTCTGTTACCACAACTACACGCGACAAGTAAGTGTCGAAATTTGAACAAAGGCGCGCCGAAGCAGAATATGGTCAGGAAAATCGGGAAGCATTCTGAAATACAGCTCGTGTACAGCTTATTTCTTGGATACGATAGGTGGTGCTAATCTGTTTCTTTCTTAACTTATGAACAAGGAGCGAAAAACCATTTCGTCTGTCTGAAGAAGCGCCTCAGTGGTTGCCCCTGACTTTTATGCTTCACAGAGAAACACAAAGGTTAATATTGAGGTTTTCTTGTGCTCAGTTATAGAAAGAAAGAGATAAACACCAAAAACCACACGCAAAGGCAAGGCGATCCGCTGGCGCAAGTGAGATGGCTTGCCGCTTTTCACGAAAAAAAAAAAAAATACGCCGCGACGTACCTAAATAAAGTTTTTCCATACCATACCATACGACGCGCTTCGATTCAACAAAATCGTGGTGATAAGACGCAGAAAATTAGGTGATGGTGATAATAATGATGATGATGATAATAATAATAATAATAATAATAATAATAATCTTTACAAGAAAACGTGTGTTTAAAGATTCTTACAGGCGGAGACAATGGCTGACACAATGGCGGGCGGAAGCCTGTGTCTTCAGACTTCGTAGTTGTCTCTCCCAGACCGGGACCCGCTACTGCCTCACGCCCTAAACCCACTGCTGCCTGGTGGCAATAGTAATACCTGTGGCTTTAAGTCCCAAAACCACGATATGATTACGAGAGACGCCGTAGTGGAGGGCTCCGGATATTTCAACCATCTGGTGTTCTTTGAAGTGCACTGACAACGCACATTACACGGGCCTCCGGCATTTCGCCGCCATCGAAATGCGACCGCCGCGGCCGGGATCGAGAAAATTAGATGGCGGCCACATAGCGTCCGTTTCGCGGTAGTCAGCGAAAACGTATAAAGAAGGCATGTCAGCAGAGGTTCCGCTGAGACGCCGGAACAGACTGTAAGCCGTTGTGACCTTTTCTGCATTGTGACACATGAGGGTATGTCATTCGCTACCTTGAATTAATTGTAGCGGCTTCGGTCAGTAAGAAATCGTTGATAAGCAACATGACATTCTCCGTGGAAAATTACTGCAGATCCACGAAGTGAATGCTGATGATGGAGCGAAGCTCCTTGGAAGCCAGTCTGCGTCATTTTATTTTACCAAGTGTCGCGCCATTGATCGATGCGCTAGCGCTGTACGGTCTAAGTGCGAGCGGCTTGCGAGCAATGCAGCGCGCTGTACACGGCTTGTATGCGCGCTCTAGGTGCGAGCGGCGCGGCGCCGGCGCAACACCTGCGCCCGGTCGGTATGCGCTCTGCGAACGGTTCTGCGCACGACGTCATGACCTTGATCGATACGCTTGCTGAGAGAGGGTTTCGGAGCGGCGCCGCAACTGTTCCGACGGGGACCTACGACGACGACGGCGACAACGGACATCGTGCGAGCCTAAGGAGCTCCGCTCCTAAAAACTCGGCAACAAAGCTCTGACGTCTCGACGGAAAATTTCAGTGGTATGGTACCGGGTGGCGTAATCTGTTGCTACCTCAACACACACGTTTAAACTAAACCACACAAGCGTACAAAAGGGCCTAAAATATCAACGTCGGCACGAAGTAATGCCTCGGATGGTATAGTCAAAGGTGCTAAGCAAGTGACAGCGTAGCTTTTTTTCGTCATTGACAAAGGTGACGAAGCGGTACGGCAGACGTCGCAGTACATACTGGGCCAAAGGAAGTACCGATGCAAGCGGTCACAACGTGCTGTAATGTAGATAGGTTGAAGGAAGGCAGTCGACTGCCCAACGATATTAATGTGAACTGCACAGAAATTCTTGGAATACAATTTACGAATTAGTACGCAAATAGTTTTGATGGTATACATCGTGTTAATTTTCCGACGTCTCCTGAAACTAAACAAGTATAAGCGAAGACGAATACCTTACCAATAGATCCATTGCCTTGTCGCCCTATCGTCAACGAAAAAAAAAACGGATGTTAACGCCAACCATGCACTTCGCAGAGACAGCGAATAAATATCAACGTTTTAATTGATGTAGGCTTCATCAGAAATCGCAAGGCCTGAAGCAGCTCTGAGTATAGATATCTCGCCACATTTCACACATGAGTGAGTGAGTGAGTGAGTGAGTGAGTGAGTGAGTGAGTGAGTGAGTGAGTGAGTGAGTGAGTGAGTGAGTGAGTGAGTGAGTGAGTGAGTGAGTGAGTGAGTGAAATAACCTTATTTCAAAACCAAGGTATTAGGATGGACGGCTTTAAAAGGGCCCTGCAACATTTTTTGAGCGTGGTCAGAACATGCTGCCGATCGGTAGTCGAGGCTCCCGAGAACACGCGAGCCAAATATTAAAGCGCGACACGCGGCCTGGAATTTACAATAAATTATCAAAATCAGCTAAAAATCGTTTTCTCTTCTCTCGACGAATGATGCTGTACACTAAAAAATTATTGCGTCATAGGCCCAAGTATCATGCCATTGGCTGATTTGATCACGGCGCGCTCGGGAGTTATTGGGGCCGCCACGGGAGGCCGCGACGTGTCGGCGCGTGCGCGCGCGATAGCACTGAAAAGCTGCAAGATCGAAGAAAAACAAAAGAGAAAAAGTGCTCAAGGTCACGAGGCGCGCGTGAAGTACCTTTTTCCCCCGTGCCATCCCTCCCTGCTAGCTTCCAGCTCTTTCGTTGGGACGACAGAATAGAGAAAGCATTTGCAGCGTGCGACAAATCTTTGTTACTCCGTTCGCGCTGGACGGATTCTAAAATTCCTTGCGGCGGTCGATTCGTGAGGCAATAAGCTCATTTAGTGAATCCATTCCATAGCTACTTGGAAAAGTGTTGCAGGGCCCCTTTAAGGGTAGGTGGCCACAAGTTCCTGCGCCGGGGCGGCATCTGCTTTCTGGATAACCCTGGCTTGCCGGTCAGGCGCGTCAGAGCAATGCAGTACAGCCTCCCAGTGCACAGTATTATTTGCCTCCCGATTCTTAGGGTCTACTGCAAATAGACTCGGCTATTTCCTGCAAGTTTGATTTTCCTTTTCTACATTGTTCACTCCAATATATTTACTGCCTATCATCACCCTCACTTCAAGAATGCTGTAGGCAACATATTATTGACCCTTCCTTTGCACAAATGAAGTTTCTGCTTCTTCTGGGTCCGGAACTTGTTCCATTTTCCTCAACACTCTGCTGGCGAACGTTAAGACGTGAGCCTTAATTATGCTATACAATGACTGGTTGACTAGCTGAGTTTATTGTCTTTTACATTTTCTTTCTCTAAGGTTAACAAATAACCGTCAACATATATTATGCGCAGCTGACGATTACAAAGCACTGCGTCGTGATGGTGACAACAAAATTAAACATCGAAAACAAAACTGGGAACGCCGAGTGATTATAGCAAGATATTTTATTTGCGGGGTAATATATTATCGGAACGGGACTCAGTTACTTCGCGAAAGTAGCTTGGTTACTCCAGAAAAGGAATGCCTAACTCGCCCCCTTGGAATTTCGTGCATCATGCACGATAGCAATTATTGCAACAAGTTTTACAGCATTCTTGATTCTTTAGGATGTCCTTACAATCGAACATTTCTTGAATACCCCAAAAGGCGTCTGCGCTTATTGTTCAATACAGAGAGATTATCCTTTAGTAGTAAACAATTAACGATATCGACGGCAGCAATCGAATGCGCAACAAAGTAGCTCATGGCAGTTGGTACAAACTCGTGGTCCCGATTCGCAGGTGTAATCATCAGTCTAGTTGCGAGTGATACTTACTGTTACTGTGTCTATGAATTTACCTCCCGCCTCGAAGAGGCATGAAATCAGAATATGACAGATGGCATAAACCATTATGGCGATTATGCATTGCAGAGGTTTATGCCTTACTGCATAACTGGCTGTACTGGTTCAGGTTTTTGTTGTTGTGGCGCATGACTTCAAAATGAAATGCACTTCAAAGCGGTGCATATAGCCGTTACTTTCGTGAGATGATCCAGGCTATGGAAGTCATTCTCTAGAAGAGTGCTTTATCTCTGATGGAGAATTAAGTATCTAGGCTAGCGAGACAAGGCAGGTACCACACGTTCTAAACAGGCAAACAAACTGACGATTTTCAGGCACAACAACTTCAAAAGTATGTGGCAGCACTAGTTACTCGGTTGACTTGTTCTTGAGTAATTTATGAGGCGCGCGTTCAGCCCACACAGAAAAGCACCAACTATCGGTACCGCTTTCTAGGGCGACCGACGCCGCACGGAAGCTTCGCGTGCTCGCTCGCCAATTCACCACATCACAATGGAACGAGCCGCATTTCGAGCATGCACGATTGCGCTCCCTTCATCCATTCCTGTACCGTCAAGACTTCGCCGAAGGTGATGCTACCCTTCTGTGCAGGGTTATGGTTGGGCGTCGCATTAGCAATTGCGCACAGGCACAAATATGGATGGAATCACTGCGAACCTTTCAGCCTGTGGGCGCGCATATAGGGCTTTCAAAGGTGTCTTACTTCTCAAAGCGTCATCGAGGTAATATGAATGACCCACTGTATGCGCGTTAAGCGAATCCCCTCACTATGCAATATAATGAGGGTATGTGGATATACGTCCGACATACTCACGTATTCCAACAGATACTGCTCCTCGCGCATGCACACTGGTTTCTTCGCATCAACCTGCAGTTAAAAGACGCGATAAAACGGAAAAAGAAGAGCGATTGAGGCTTAAAGGGACACTAAAGAGAAAAAAATAAGCAAGTTTTCTTGTATGAGTAAATTGCCCTTTAACTGTACTGAAAGCATTACTCTTGCCGTTGGGAACACGCTTGTTAAACGGGAAAACAAGCAATAAGTAAATATAGGCGGTGACAACCCATTGAAGTTCCCAGCAACAACTCTTTCTGACGTTACACGTTTGCACACCGTCTGGGGGCCTACGTAACCTGTCATGGTGGTCTAGCAATAAACTAAAAAAAAAATTCGCCGCGTATCTGCGTGCTTCGCTGTAAATGTCGTCGAAAGACGATAGTCTTCTGCTGACCGTACTACACGTGAGATATAGACGCCATCTGGCAGTGGCGTCGGGAAACCATATTGTCGGCAGAGGGCTTTTTCGTGCATAGCGTCGCATTTTCAGCGCAGTCTAAGGAAACACTAGAGGGTCCTTTAGAATTACGTATTTATGCATTTTCTAGTAAAGGAACACACCACCTAATACTTACGTAATTGATGTTGCGCCTCAGATATGCGTAATATTTGCTTTTTGATTGACAATGTTCACAAGTATGAACGCAGCTACCAGTTCAAGATGGCTGAGCGTTCAGCGACTGCTTAAACTTTGGCCGGGTGGCTGAATGGCTGAATCGTGTGACAGACAGACAGACAGACAGACAGACAGACAGACAGACCAAAATTTATTCGTTCAAGTAACCCAAGAAAGGACTATCGTCTTTAAAAAAACACGGTGGTTCTAGTCTAGGTTGTGGTGCTCGACCGCTGACCCGAAGGTCCGTGGGATCGAATCCCGGCCACGGTGACTGCATTCTCAATGGAGGCGGAAAATGCTTGAGACCCATGGTAGTTAGATTTAGATGGGCGTTAACGAACCTCGGGTGGTCGAAATCTCCGAAGCCCTCCACCGCGGCGGACAAACCAGACCATCGTAACCAGGCTTAAGTGCAAAATCAATGACGAGCCACAGAAGCGTTGCACTAAGCTGCTGTCGGAGGTAATAGACGAATACAATAGAACGGCTCACGAAGTTACCGGCTACTCACCGTCCTTCCTGATGTATGGAATTCCATCTTATCCAACTGTACTGAAACAGCGAGAACAAACGGTGGAAGAAGCGCGGAAAGCTGCTGTTAATAATTCTGTCGCCTACCACAATAAGAACAAAGTAATCTATAATAAGAAATTTCTCCCGATTGAGTTCCAAGTCGGTGACTTCGTCCTTTACGAGACACCATGGCATCCCAACAACGGCAAACGGAGTTCCGTCATGGAAGGTCCCTACAAGATTCTACGCAAAGTCTCACCAGTGAACTATGAAATCAACCGCTCCGTGTTGCTCTTAGGTAGAAACTCGGACATTGATCATGTTAGCAAACTACGACGGTATTTTGTACCTTCTGAACTGAGACTTTCTCGAGGGGAGGGGGGAAGAGTGTAACGTATGAACAAGGCGATGGTAGGAGAAGCCGACGAAGAAGAAGTGCGCGTGCATTGGAATAAATGGATGGCATCTGAAACACGACGTATCTCTGTTCTCTAACGTCACACACACACACACACACACACACACACACACACACACACACACACACACACACATATATATATATATATATATATATATATATATATATATATATATATATATATATATATATATATATATATATATATATATATATATATATATATATATATATTATTTATCGTTGCCTTAAGACGTCAGACCCCTACGATTATTATTATTGGGGCCTAGGTAGTTCTTAATCGGTAAAAACGAAGTACATTTTCCTCTGTGAGGGCCGGAGACTTAAACGTAGCAAGTTTCTGGAAATCTAATTGAGCCTAATGTGGCCAAAAATACCTAAAAGCACTTGGAAATTCGTGACGTGAGGTTGAACATTCATATGCTGAGAACTTCGGAGCGAAATTTAGAAATCGAGGCGTTCGATCACCATTTTCTTTTTCATTAATAAACCAATGAAAGTGAAATAATGAAAATGCAGTTTTCGGAGAGCCAATTCCACAAACTACAGTAATTGTTTTACTGCAGTGTGCCTTTGAAGATAAATTAAAAGCACGCCAGAAGTGCGGAGTGTAATTAATCAATTTTGCGCATAACATCTCACGGCTTTTCAATCATCTATGACAATGTCGCGTTTTTTTTTTTTCATTTTTATTTTCTTGCGATAAACTACATCGACATTTTCAACATATATCTTTCTCACGATAGTTGCGCATACGCGTTCGCTCTATCAGCCACGTCTCCTATAGGCGGAATTCGGCACACAAAGTTTCTGTTACTGCAGACGCCTAATGAAGAAATATACTCATTGATGTCAAGCGCAAGGCACAGACATAGCGAGAGATGCCGTCGTGAAACATTAGGATTTCTTGTAACAGGTATTCCGAAGTGCCTCACTGTCGTAACCGATTGAACGCCTGCCTGTTTCTCGATATAGAAGCCCCGGTATACACGAAGACACAAACCAGCACACACTCCTGTGAGCTCATCAGAAATACTGCTTTTTCGGAAGAATACCCAATGGTTGAAGCACACTTGCCTCGGGGTTTGCGGAAAGGTCAGAAGAGCAGAATGCAAGCCGGCACTCAGTGCAGGGACGTCGCTTTTATACAACTCAAATCACTATAATACCCCGCATTTATTCGTGACACGAGCCCCCCAGCGAGGCTCCCGTTTCTCTTCCGAGCTCACCTGGTCGAGTACTTTCGTTTATTGCGAAAAACAGCGCGACGTAGACACAGACTAGGAAGTACACAGGACCTGTGTACTTCCTAGTCTGTGTCTACGTCACGCTGTTTTTCACAAGTGGACAAGTACCAACTAGCTGGCATCAATTCGCTCCTTAAGAGTACTTTCGGTTTTCCGAATATTCATGAAAAATCTTCTAGAAATAGTAAATTGATGGTTCTGGCTCAAGTTGAAATTTTTATTGAATACATATGATATCGGAGCATTAATTATTCAGTTTATTGAAAGAGGGGGGTGGGAATAAACTTTGTTGATACTAAGTGGGAGGGGGGAATGGGGGGGGGGGGAGCACAAACTGGCATATACAGACCATTCTGGCGGGTGGGCCTGCTAGGATCCTTTGGGTCCCTAGTCTAGTCCCCCCAACCAGTTCATTGAAAGAGGAGGAGGAGGAGAAATAAACTCTGTTGATACGAAACGGGAGTGGGAAATAATTGAAAAGGTAGTGGTGCGGCCCCTGGCGGAACAGATATCAGCCACGCGCTTCTTACTACCTGGCCTCTGAGATCCGCATCTGCAGTGCGACGAAACACAAGGTTCAACCAATGAATACACGCGGGCACACGAACGCCGACGTGCGAGCGCCACTAACAGACGCCTAAGTCAGAGATTAGGGCCGCCTCCAGATTCTTTTTTTTTTTTATGCGACAACTTATCTTGACATTGGAGCGAAGGCTACGGGGGGCGGGGCTTCCGCACATTCCTGTTGCTCCGCAAGTAGTACGGCAGCTGGCAGTTGCTTTCGGTTTTGCTCGCTCGCATCGTTAACGCCTATAGAAAGTTATATACACGAATAATGTGAATGGGAGAAACATTTCGATTGTTCAGTGTAAATTTTAATGTCCTATTACGAGTATGTTTTCCTTGGAGGACAAACAGAGCGTTTGTGGCCACACACTGACGTCACGGACGCCATGTTTCCTTGGAAAACAGGTGGGCCATAGAGTTAATATACAGACTCTAGAGGAAAAGCTAGGCCGATAAAGCTATAACCACGCCAGCAGCGACATGTTGGCACGTTGTCATTGTTGCCATTACAATAATTTACAGAAGCGCTAAATATCACGCTTGAATACACCCTCAAATAATTACAATATAAGTCATAAACAAGCGTGTCCCACGTATAATAAATGGACAGAAATTGTTTCATATTTATATCAACTACTTCTATGAAAGATACAACGGCCATTTATGCAATTTACTGCGCGTGCGTAAAGGAGCGTTTGCAGGTTTGTTTGCCTAGATAGCGCCACCATCCTTGTACCGTATCAACATTTGAAAACGTGGCCATGCGGCGTGCGGCTGATTGCGCCGGCTTGCCTGCGCGTCGGGTGAGTCAAATAAAGTGCCTCGTCGTCCGTGTTTTTTTTTTTTTTTTTTTTTTTTTTTTTTTTTTTTTTTTTTTTTTTTTTGTAGTCATGAGCACCAACTCGACTTTATGTGACAGTCTCTTACTGCGATGCAACAGACATCCATGAAACAGAAAAAAAATGCCGGGGGGTTATTGCAGCATGCAGTGGCGAGTGGACGTCACCCGAAAGCTGAGTATCGTTCCATCATGGCGGCACCCGAGCGGTTATGGGTTTTAATGCATGGGCCCTATGGGGAGATTTTCCTCTATAGTCTGTATATTAACTCTATAGGGTGGGCTATCTAAGAAATGGAAAGAAAAGGAAAGCATGCCTGCAACGTGAACAATAACTGTATTTTACCAACAACTTCCCGCAACTCATAATAAAAAAAAAATACAGTATTCATTTCAGCAAGGCAAATGAGAAAATTATTAGTAATCTTAACCACTATTTTTCTGGCGCTGTAGCAGGCATGCGCTTTGGTTCTGTAGCTTCCACAGTGCTGTTCAGAAAAGTTGTCGCAGAGTATAGTATTCATATCGGCACCGTGAAGCAGGTATCTTCTACAAAAGGAAAGTTGTTTTGCAGCCCTTCATGCTACGCTCAACCTTAGTTAAGCTAGCGCCTTGCGTACTCATGCAATGTTATCAGGTGCCACCTGATAACGTTGTATGATTATTACGCAAGTGATAGGTAGTAATTGATAGGTAATGACTTGCATTGGCGGTGCCTTACTGAGTAAGGCACTGCTCATGCAAGTCATTGTTAACATGAAAGAAAACAGCGTAGTTATCTGCAAACGTGTTGCCTAAGGGTCATCACCGCAGTTAAAGGAGCCAGTCTCGTCGTAAGGACTACAAGATAGCGCGCCTCTTGCATTTTCACGAGTGCCCCGGGGTCTGGGCCATGGCATCGAACTGAAATGACGAAGGCGCAGGTTGTATATCCGGTCCCGGTGGACCAGTTCAGGTTGCTAAAACGCCCGGGGACTTCGATACAAATTAACTGTGTCCAAGTGGTCGATATTATTGCGTGGTTCCCCACTATTGCGTTCTTTACAATCATGCGCCTTTATGTTTTGCGCGCAGAATATTGCATAATTAAGTGAAAAGTGCCGCATGTCTTTTAATAAGGTTGTATACATGTCACCTGTGTTTTTTTTTTCGTGACAATGTTGCCGACCCATGACTCACTATAGTAAACGCAACTTGTATACATAAAGCGATTATCGTGAGGATGTTTCGTCAAAGAAAGCCTAGACTTTGAGTAATGAGACTATAGTAAATGAGTAGCGCACTTAAATACAGTGTCAGAAGTCAACATACAGCGATCCTGCGCACTGATTTAAGAGAATAAAGAAACGATGATTGCACTTACATTTTTTGGTAAACAGCTGCTCGCCTTTTGTAAACTTTTCGCCTTTACTCCGCACCTTTCTACAGGTGATCATGGGAAAGAAAATAGACGGAAGGTACGCAATAAATCACGATTGGCCTTTACTAATGAACTAATTAAAATGAAGGTCTTGCGTCTACACAGTCTGCTAAAGAGTCCACGAGCATGCGGTTGCTCGTCTCATCGTAGTTCATACAGGTGATAGCCAGGCTCTGCACCCGCCTAAGACACTTTTAAGTTCCGTTCAATTTATTCATGCAGAAACCTTAAAATGGTCATGAACAACTCGTCAGGCTTGGTGAACAGCACAACCTGCGGGAACCAGACACTTTTATGCAGAGCTCAGCCAAATCTTACAGTCGTGCGCGGCAAGGCGAGCTTACAAGAGTAATGCAAAGTTGCGATTTTCTCCTGCGCCCTCTTTCCATACGGAGGCCTGTGCTCCCTCTCTTCGGAGCTGCCGCCGTGTGCTGTTTGACGTCAAACAACAGATAGCATAGTCTGCTATCATGATCTGCTAACATTACTCCACACTACACTGTAAAAAATATTTTCTGAAAAAAAACAGAAAATATCTGGCAGCTCTCTTGCCAGAAAATGTCTGTAAAGCTATGTTTTCTGTTTTCAGGTTTTCTGTGTTTTAACATATTTTTTCGTTTTACGTTTACATAACTTTTACAGAAATTGTCTGCTTAAAACACAATTTTCAGTTAAAAATATTTTCTGAAAAAAAACAGAAAATATCTGGCAGCTCTCTTGCCAGAAAATGTCTGTAAAGCTATGTTTTCTGTTTTCAGGTTTTCTGTGTTTTAACATACTTTTTCGTTTTACGTTTACATAACGTTTACAGAAATTCTCTGCTTAAAACACAATTTTCAGTTCTGCCTTACAGATAGAAGCTCTGTTTTCTGTTTGTCTTCTTTCGATTATTTCACAATTAATTTCTGTTTTACTGTACAGAACTTTCATGCTTAAAAACATGCTTCAGTTTTCAATCACAGAAAGAACTCTGCTTTCTTTTATCATTTTCCTGTTATTTCGCTGCTATAATTTTCGCTTAAAGACACGTTGTAAGTGCTAGTCTGCATATCAAGTAACAAAGAATATATGTCTTCGGTTAGTGCCTTCGTGTTATTTAATTATTGCCTTGAAGTTCGTGGAGCTACACCCGCAGGAAGATGTTTCTAGCACCCTAGTAAATAACGCATTAAAACAGGCACGTTTCACTGGAATCTCCTTTCATATTTAAAAAAAAGCATCTTTATTTATACACAGAAAATGCCGGATGTAAGTAAACAGCTTAAAAATGATGAAAACAGCATACAACTTGCCACTGTAGATTCAAACTGGCTTTCGAACACATTTAAAATTCGTGGTCTCGTAGAGCTTTCATTAAGTTGGCCACTATTGGTGCGAGGCAGTGCTGCTTCCTTGACTTCTCAACTGTGGTCCCTCTGTCTGGGTTCAGTGCTGTGATTGCCCTAAAAGAGAACAATGATGGTTTTTATATCGGCTGCTGCATCACTATGGTGAACTCAATTGGGCACACTGACAACAACGATTATGTTGGTAAAGCGTTCAAGAAACCCTCGTATTGTCTAACGTCTACTGGGTGGAATCAGCGAAAAAAAAAATAACTTCATGATCCAGAAGACGGTTCATTTCCAGAAAATCACATTATGCTTCACAAAATGTCAGTTTTTGCAGCGTAACGACTCTGAACGAAATAATGCTCATCACAGAACAAGGTCTCATAGAACAATACAAACAAACAC
Source organism: Rhipicephalus appendiculatus (assembly GCA_030522465.1). Lineage (NCBI taxonomy): Eukaryota > Metazoa > Arthropoda > Arachnida > Ixodida > Ixodidae > Rhipicephalus > Rhipicephalus appendiculatus. The sequence continues at coordinate 11,549 of JALIZH010005254.1, read as the reverse complement.
GCACATATATATATATATATATATATATATATATATATATATATATATATATATATATATATATATATATATATATATATATATATATATATATATATATATATATATATATATATATATTGAAAGCTCGTTAGTTCAGACTTCACGGGGCCGGAAAAGAATATCCCAATTAACGGAATGCCGCATTATCGAGAGTATCAAGAAAAAAAATTAACAAGTGGCAAAACACATTAGAAAAAATAAACAAAGACGCACCGATTGTCATTCAGGACATCGTTCACAATGTGTGCGCGATTCAAGACCCCGTTCAAGACAACCCTTTCAGGCCATAATTTCAGGCCCAGGCCCTTTCAGCGTAAGCAGACTGGCTTTTACAATTTTAGATGCGCATGATCATGGTAGTCCAAACAAAAGAGAAAAATCAGTGCTTGTACTTTTCAATGAAAAGAAATTCCTAGCCAAATTATTTACAAAATAAGGGTCATTTCACAGAATATTGATTACTGTTAAGTTCTTACTTGAAAAAAGATTTCAATGGGATAGCATAATGCCCAATTACCAAAATTTAAATTTGCAATTCATAACTAAGATAACAGTGGTGTGTTTTATTTTTTTTTCTAAAAGGGCCAAATCGAGAAACAAACTATAGGCTTAATTTCACAGGAGCGTAAAGCGCGCCTAAGTATCTTTCACTTTTAAAACTATATTAATCAAAATGGGGCGAAACCTCATTGTAGCATGAACTTAAAATGGTGGTTCCAGATGAAAAATTTGCCAAATCCTGCATCAGCTTCAATCAAATCAAGCTAGACCAATTAAACTAGCGCTGCGTCAAGAATCATGACCAAAACAACCAACATGGCCGCATCCAATCTGTTTCATTTGTCTGCTAGTCTGTTTCCTATCGTGCATTCGTACTACAATTAGTTTTTTCTTGGGCGAGTTGCTCCTTAGTGACGGACATGACGTTGCAGGGAGAGACTCGAATGTAAAGCGCAAGAGGCCAACTTTCCCACTTCTGTCTGCCTTTTAGTGTGTCTTTTCAAGTTTTTCGCGACAGTATCATGTCCCTCTTTCGCTCCAAGATGGTATACACTTGAAGTAGAAGACAACTGAATTGTAGATATGGGGCACCGGTCTATTCCTTAAAAAAATAAGTGATCTGAAATGGCGTGGCATAAAATGAGATAAGAAGAGGAAGAGCTCAAACATTTTTTAAACGCCTTCAGTAGATGCCAAGAACGAACAAACACTGCAGATAGTCCAGAATGGTGCGCCTTTTGCCTGGGACGACCACTCGCTCTACAAGTACAGTTATCGCCATTACGACCAAGCAACAAAGAACGACATCGACTGAAGCACCAGGATAGTGATAATTTTGTTTCGAAGTATTCATATATAGTTCATTCGCTCTGATTCAGACTTGTTTTACGATATAATTCAAGCCCAAATGAAATGTTCCAGGAGCCAGATGCAAATTTTACTCCTGAATACCGACGATAGTGGGCCATATAGATTCAGTCGCAGTATACAAGGTGTTTTTTTAGACAGTATCTTTTATAAAAATACTATGACACTCAGGCCCTTGTAGTCTTCGCAAACGAACTCTACGTCAAGGCGGAAAAACTTTGCCGCACTTAAAGTTACATTCAAATGAGTAAATAAAAAACGCTTTAATTAACTTTGTAATCATTAGCTTCAGGATCATTGTTTAGGGCAAGGCGGGGAAAAATGAGACACGGGGCAAAACGCGACATTTTGGCTTTGCCGACCTCTATAGCTAATACAGAAAGCACTTTTCTTTGCTTCTATATTTCAGCGAGAGGTGCTGGTAGTTGTCCACCTTTTTATGTGTAAAAGTTGATGATTGCTCACAGCGTTCGCGTAGGAAAAATTACGCGGCTGGTGTCAGTGGGTTCGTGACCCGTCAAAAAGGGGTGAAATTCTTCTCGGCCAAATTTTCGTATCCGTGCATGAAGCTACTCTGGCGTCAGTACAACAACGTAAGTATTTATATTGTTACTATACAGGGTGTCCCAGCTATCACGCAGCGCGATTTAAAAAAGAGGAACGGCGTTACGCGAAGCAGACCTAGTGCATATTGTTCCCAATATACTGTAGTAGCCGCTACTAATTTTTTCGTTAATGAGAATTAATTAATTAGTCATAATTAAAATTGTAACTCCAAAAATACTCACCTAATTATCAAAGTGTCAATGAGGCAAATGTGGGCATGTTGAAATGACATCTATCTGTGCTACTTTCAACAACGTACTAATTTCGTGCTAATTTTTTTCTTTCGGATTCGATTGTTGCTTCATGCATGGCCTCCGAGATTGTGCACCGGCGCGCGACCTCGGAGGCCATGCACGAAGCAACAATCGAATCCGAAAGAAAAAAATTAGCACGCAATTAGTACGTTGTTGAAAGTAGCACAGATAGATGTCATTTCAACATGCCCACATTTGCCTCATTGACACTTTGATAATTAGGTGAGTATTTTTGGAGTTACAATTTTAATTATGACAAATTAATTAATTCTCATTAACGAAAAAAATTAGTAGCGGCTACTACAGTATATTGGGAACAATATGCACTAGATCTGCTTCGCGTAACGCCGTTCCTCTTTTTTTAAATCGTGCTGCGTGATAGCTGGGACACCCTGTATACTACTAGCTATATACCACCAAAATTTCAGTTCACTTGGTGCGCGGGGCCAAAGCGGAAATATTTTTGAATTTGGGCATGTGAGGGGGGGGCAAAACGCGACAAAAAGGCATTGAATTGCCTTAGAGAGTGTATCATTAAGTGAACCATTTACTTACACTCATTATATGTTATATTTTATTGCTTAGGAAGGTTCGGACGCACAAGAGAATATCATATAAAGCTTCCTGGGAGGAAAACGACGTGAAAAAGCACTGACTGCTGTTCAGGACACCCACTCCATTCGTGCTGCATCGAGATTTTTCGGCATTAACAACGATGCTCTCAAGAGGCGAACGCAAATTTGGAAGCATCTCCAAGTCAAGCCGTTCACAAACACGTCTCGCCATCGAGTTTTCCTTCAATACCAAATTTGTGCTAGAAAATTCGAATATAGCCGTTTTAAATTCATCGCCTCACGAAGCCCGGCTGACGAAGCTGAAAGCCACGAAACGCCCGTGCAGTTCTGCACCAAAACGGCAAGAGGAGGCGAAGAAGATGCGTCAGATTACATCTAGCGTCCAATCATTGAATAATTCAATGAAGTGCAAGCTTTCAACAAAATACAACAATAGCACAGAAAAGACTGGTGGTGTTTGATCTGCAAGGAGTTTTGGAGCAAAACAGCACCGGATTCTGTCTGGATTCAATGCATGGAGTGCAAGGACTGGGGTCATGAAGGCTGCGTGAGTGCCCACGGAGTTTAATTTCAAGTGCTTCTACTGCAAAAACTGAAGGGTTAAATTTTTTTTCACACTGTCTCGTTTTGCCCCGCAGGTTGGGGAAAAATGAGACATCTGGTGCATTTTTTATTTCTTTTTAAAATAAACTTTTGAACAGTGGCAACATGGTCATATTTATGTAGCACATACCTTGTACCCAAAGGAAAGTTTCTGCATTGTCGTTTAAGGGTAAAGAGTGAAATAAAAATAAATATTCACGGTTTTCAAATTTTTGTCTCATTTTGCCCCACCTTACCCTATATGGAAGAGTCGTAGGGTGTGGCAGTTTATGACATGCCCATTTTTAAAAATTGCGAAAAACGCACGTGTAATAATCACTGAAATTCAAGGCCCTGATCTAGGCGAAACCTAAACTGAGCGCCCCGGGAGCGAAAGAAATCCGTCATCCTTAGTACGTCAGACCAGAAGCTCACGTGACAATTTTTGAAACAAGGCGCGGCACAGCAGAATGTGCTCAGGAAAAACGGCAAGCAGTCCCAAATAATTAAGTATACCTCTTATTATTTGCGTTTTGTGCGTAGTGCTTATCTGTTCCGTTCGTGCTGTACTCAAGGAAAACCGCAATTTCCGCTTTTTCTTTCACTGTACAGCTTAAAACTAGGCGGCAGCCACTGCGGCTCTACTTCTCGCAAACAAGGGAACGAGTTCTTTGCACTTTTTTCAAGTTTAACAAAGAAACTGATGAGCAGAACACGCATATTTGAGATGACATGCCATTTTTCGGGACCAGTATCGCTTTGGCACGCTTTTTTTTCAAAAAATTGCCACGTGACCTTCCGGTCTGACGTACCAGGTATGACGGATTTCCTGCGCTCCCGCTTTCTATTCTTCCTATTTTCTCTTTCTCTCTGTTTCTATTTCGCGATTGCTTCCTTTTTTTTATATTTTTTACGTGGTTTTGCCTGCGTTACGCCAAGCAACGACAACATACGACAGCCCGGGCCCCTCAAGTGTTCCACACTTATTATCATCAAGGCGCTCGAAGAACGAGAAGAAGAAGACTTCGCCTTGGCGAGAGAGCGCGCACAGACTGCTGTGCTCTTCGTGGTTGTGCCTGCGTTACGCCAAGCGACGACGACAGCATACGAACACAGCCTACGCCAGCCCGGCCCCCCTAATGTGCTGGGCACTTAAATACGTCACAAATGTCCTGCTTGTGCACGATAAAAGACGCTGCCTCAGCGAATTGGGGGGAACAGCGCAACCGCTTCTGTAATTCCTCCATTCACACGCGACCTCACTTTTCTATGTGCACAAGGTTGGCAGTATAATTAGAGCAGATGCTAAATATGAGTCCTAGCAGAGGAAAAACCTTTTTTTTTATCAGGTGGTTGCTGACTTACCTACAAAATTGGTTAAAGAACTCCAGATGGTCAAAATTTCCGGAGCCCTCCACTAAGGCGTCCCTCATAATCACATCGTGGTTTTGGGACGTAAAACCCCAGCTATTATTACTATAACCTATCAAATTGAGGATTCCTATTTGAATCACTGGGCCTAAAAAAGGATGGCCCTTATTATGTACCGCCATCAGCAACACCGCCACGTGCACGTGACAAATTTTTCGCCGCGAAAGTGACCGACAAGTCATTGTTCGTCCATCACATTGTAGCAAGCGAGTTTTATGTCAACTTGCGGAGCGCCGCTGAAGGTCTTTATCTTCAATAGCTTTCACCATGCTTGAGTTTTGTGACATTGCGCGCGCATAGCTTCGAAGTCAAAACAAAGCTACAATGTCATTAAACAAAACAACCATGTCTACAAACAACACATGTGCTTGCCGAGATCAGATAATAAGTCGGAATTATGCGATTTTTCAAATTAACGGGGTGCGAATTAACGAGCATTTACTGTAGAGGTATGTATGTATCTGCACAAGCACGACTGCATGATAGGCACTGTTGACTTCACAATTTAGATTTCCAGAAAATTATACTGAAGCCATTGTAACGCGACTAGACACGGACAAAGTGGATGACAGGACACCACGGGCGCTATTTTTAAAGCGGGATTTAATAGACTGCCCCATACAAGCAGGGAAAGAGCATACTCAACGTCAAGAACATGCGTACATATGTTCTCCATTATAAACAGAGAGATATATGAAAAGGTCGTGGGTCGCTACCAAGTAAACTGATAGATGTGTCGCTGACGCAATATGTGGCCGTTTTAATTATTAGGAAGTCTTGTTTGAAACGCCCACCCTCCTAGGTCCCTTGATTTTTTTTTTTTGCCCATTATTATGACATACCAACTAGCCCGATCCCACTCATTGCTCCAGTAGTAGGACTGCGAAACAAAAAGTTCGCGTAGCACTTATATAAATTAATGAAAAAAATCATATTGGCTATTCCTCTCTTCGATATACTCATCGAACAGTCGTTACTGGTACTTCCCACATCGACCGTTCTGTATACTATCCTTATTAATTAAAAACTTTTATGGCAGTTTAGATTTACCGCAAACTGTTTTCCCCTTAAGCTTAAGATTTCCAGTTGATAGTTCACTCCATCAGAATCCCTCTTTGGCTTAGCCAAATGGGAGTGTAGTATCAGATTTTGGAAATTTCCCAGTATCTACTTTTGTACTCTCTTAATGTTGCTTTATCAACGTTAGTTGGATGAATCTACATCAAAACGTCAGAAAAATCACATAAAATTTCACCTTTATGTGAACTCCAGGGTAAGGCCGACGTCCTTGCGGTATTCAATATTAACGGCGAAGTGCGTGAAGAACATCATCTTGAATGCCTGGTATGGTGTGGTAGCTTCTATCACAGCGTGTGTATCAATGCAGAAGGTAAAGGCCCCGGCAGTCAGAAAGCTTCCTCCTGGAACAAAATGTTTGCTGTTAAGAAATATTCAGCAATATATTGCAAGTATTCGTCGAAATACCTTTCGAAATGATGAAAGGGGAGCACGGCACATCTCCGACATCACCTTAGCTTGTACCTTCCTGCAATATTAAAGTTATGAAGGTTATTCTACGATGAGTAGGTATTAAAACTGCTGTACCCAGGAGCTCCAAAAAGCATATGAAGGTAATTAATATGTTAGGACAATATTTTTCTTGAACAGCAGACATTCTAGTTGTGGTATGGAAACGCAGCAACATAGCAACAAAACAGGGGCGAGAGCCAAAGAAAGATGCATTCGCCTTTCAATACGCCACTAACAACAAAGTCAGCTCCTCCAGAACCCAGGATTGCTTAACAGTCGTCACCATCGGTGTCTGCAACATGCCGCCACGCGAAGTTAGAACAGCGCAGCTAGAACAGCTCCACTGAGGGATCACATGTGACATGCGCCACGGGTCACAGCCTGAACTACGAGCACACATCAGCCCACTTTCCAGAGATGTTCGCGGCCTCACACCACTGTGTGTAAACCAAGGATAAGAACGTCGATTTCATACGAGCTGCAGCATTGAACATGCTAATGCGAAACGCGCAGAGGTTCTCCTACCGAGAAGAAGACGCGCTCCACCGCAGCGCAGGAGGACGAGCGATGACGCAAGGTACCGCGTGAACTCATCAGGCCCCGAGTCCCATCGGCTAGTCGCTCGAAGTAGAAGTTTGCCGAGTGAACGTGTCCCAGACGTCTGGTTATCTATTTTACGCCCGGAACCCAGCGCTTCGTGCGCGAGGTGACGTAATAATACCACGCCAAGAAGCCATGCGTTCTCATATTCCCACCAGCAACGATAAGGGCACATAGTATTATTCAACCTAGCAGAACTCATCATGCAATGACCACTACAAAACACCAATCACCGCACACCGAGCTCCAACATCATTGCTCTCGGCTATGTTCACAATGCAGGTGAAGGCTACCTATTACAGCTACACACACACACACACACACACACACACACACACACACGCGCGCACACAAGCACACACACACGCACACGCACACGCACGCACGCACGCACGCACGCACGCACGCACACACACACACACACACACACACACACACACACACACACACACACACACACACACACACACACACGCGCGCGCGCGCGCGCGAAGAAAACATTTGCACTTTCCATTACAAAAATGCTATGCTCAGTGGATAACGTTGCTCAGTGAGCTGGTGAGCTGATTTGACACTGATACGCGCTTCAATAATTTTTAGAGCGAATTAGGGCAAGCAACAAGAAAGAAATAGGTGCAGAAACACAACGTACTCAAGTAGGACGTGATATAGAAACAAAGCGGATAAGGTGAACAAATACATCGCATATTCCTGTACAGCAAAACCTCGTTATTGGTTGCCCGCAGGGAACGCGCATCAAGTGCGCGGCGAACGCTGTAAGACGCGCACTGCAACCGTCCAAGTGCAGATTCATACTTTGACGTATGCGGCCGCAGCCAACAAAGGCATAATTGTGGTACAACAGCAGGTGTTCCCTCAAACACCCGTTTACAAGGCCTCATCAGTATTTTTACGAAAGCGTGGAAAAAATTGTGGCTCTCGCACAACCATGTGACCGCGCGAATTTGGCGAGGCCACGCTGAACTGAATTAGAAACCATGCGAGAGTGAATTTCGAAAGCGGGCAGATACATAAACGAGATCTTACGGTAAGGAACTTTAGTTAAAAACAAACCACGTACCTTTCAATTGCGGGCACACAAAAGTACGAGCAGGAGGGTAGCGCAGCCGCGCTATAGTGAACTGTAGAACACTTCACACTGCAGCCGAGCGTAGCCGCGCTTCGACGTGAGCGGTAGCCATCTTGTAAATCCAGGAGCCCGCGGGGCACGAACGTAGAACCGCAGAAATTGATTCGAACATCAATCACGCAAAATATCATTGTGCGTGAAACCAGAAAAACATAAATTATTATTTTATTGCAACTTGTAACCTTAGAATAATTTTAAACAGTCGAAGTTCAATTTTCAGTCGTTTGATTTTCTGAAGGTCGCAAATAACAGAAAATTTCGGTTTCTCTCTTTGACAGAGTTCCGTCATGTCACACTTACAGAAAGTTTCTTTCTCGGTACAGAAAGTTTCTGTATAATATTTGTAAATTTACAACGATTTTTTACAGTGTAGAGAGCCCAGTATTGACCACGGGGGAGAGTGATTGCGTTTCATCACGCACCCTAACGTAACTTCATTCTCGCGTGCCATCTCTGTCTGCGTAGCTTCCAGAGCGCTCGCCGAGACGAGAAAAGAGAGAAAGCGCTTAAAGAATGCGACAAATCACTGCAGCTAGGCTCGTCCATGGCGAATTTTAGAAATTTGCATGGCAATCGACTACTGAAATAATAAACGCCGATACCGAGGTCATTCTGCGATTACTCAGGAAAGTGGTTCAGGACCTCTTCAAGTCCCTTATAGCGGGTTACCTCGCGCGAAACGCTAACGGCAGGCAATGAAGGGATACAAAAAAAGCCACGTGACCTTCTCAAAGCGAGCGGCGCGAGCAAACAGCGCATGTGACCTACGACACCAATGACATCCGCTGCAATGACGTGACAGAACACCTAAGTTTGTGACGTCATCACATGACGTCGCCGCTTGGTGAAAGGTGGGTCGATTGCGAAAATGTGCAGGACCATTTGAGGTGCAGAGAGGATTAATGAGGGGGGGGGGGCAATGCAATTGACAGAGGACGTCAAGGTAATTCAATGCACAATTCCTTCACTGCGGCTGGTTGTGTCTTTCAAGAAGTCTGGTACCCCATAACTTAATGCGTTACCAAGTGCGCATCAAGCTTTCGCCTTCACTGCAGTTGTTACGGAGAGTGTAACATGCCGCCGAATTTTGTGTGTAGCTTAAAAGAGTCAGCAGTGGTTGAACGTAAGGAAACCCGTTTAAAGAGAGAAAAAAAACAAGGAACTCTGGTAATGTGGTTGAAGACACCCCATAATGATGAGCCGGGCCTTACAATATGTAAGTCAAAATGGCGATCTTAGCGATGGGGCGTGAACAGTAGTTTCGTTCCGCAGCTGCAAAAGGCATCAAGCGAGCAAAGACACGCAGCTGTGTTTAGGAAAAACTGGAAACGATTCAGAACATTATATATTCTAAGCTCTAAGGTCACGTGGCCTAGAAGATTGAATGAGGTGTGCGGCCAGGGTTGCCGTTGGGTGGACATGAAAAGGAGCCAGAACTCATGACAAAAGTAGCCAAAAGTAGCCATGCCATTCAATATTATCGCCAAATTTGTAGCCAAGTGGAAGAGAAGTGGTATTATGAGCAGATTCTTTAGTATTGATCAATAAATAATACCATTTTGAATAAGTAAGAGCATAGAAAGCCACCGATAAGTTCGAAATAAATTAAGTGCACGAATTATGATAAATTCATTACGCGTGCATATATTTTAAGTAGAAAATATGAGTTCTTGCCCGACACAAAGTTATATTAGAATATGCCAGCCAGCAAGTCAGAAGCAACATGTTAAGTTGAAACAGATTTTCCTTGACGCTGCAGACCAAATTCTGGTTGTAGATGAACAGGTCAGCTAAATTTTGTTGCAGATGTCTGTTTTCCCATTTACACGAGAACACGCACTGCGCATCAAAATTATTCGTAAAACTTGCGCGTAGCATCACAATAGATGGAGGGAAGCTTGAGCACCGAGCTGGCCACGTGTTCGTTACCATGCACGCAAATTCGCCACTCCGTATTTGGAGACGCGCTAAGTGTCGCGTAAGGGTGCCTCGATGCGCACCAGCCTACTGGTGGCTGGAGGACGACCATACGCATCCGCTGAAGCGAGAGAAAAGCTTAAAAACAATGTGTTTTGTCTGCAAAAATGAGAAAAAATGGCTACTTAATGCGCCAAATCAGCACTTTAAAAGTAGCCAGAAAATAGCCATGGCGCCAACTGCAAATTTTTGTCGCCAGACGGGGTAGAAAAGTAGCCAATTTGGTGCAAAGTAGCCACCAACGGCAACCCTGTGTGCGACGTTTCAGCAGCGGACGTAATGGCACCCTGAGCAGTCGCTGGTGACCTGATGGGATTCACAAGAGCCGCAAGGCGAAATTGTAATCAGCCTTGAAATTGCGTGAAAGTTATCGCCTATTGGGACGTGCGGCTGGTCATGTAACGTGTTTTTGCTTTCGAGCAACCATTAAAGTACGGAGCACTTTAGGGGGGACAGGCTGTCGTATGTTGTAGTCGTCGCTTGGCGTAACGCAGGGAAAACCACATACAGCATAGCCATCTGAGCAGGCGCTCGTGGCAAACAGAAGTCTTCTTCATCTTGTTCTTCGAGTGCCTTGATGATGATATTAAGCGCCCCACACTTTAATAAAACCACGTATAAAAATTGAAAAAAAAAAGAAGTAAGCAAGAAATAGAAAGAGAAATAAAGAGAAAACAGGAAGAAAAAAAGAAATAAAGAGAAATAAAGAGAAAAAGAAATGCAAAAAGAAAGCAAGAGGGGAGGAAAGAAAGAGAAATCCAAAGAGTAACAAAGAAGGCTGCCCAGCTCCGCACTTCATTCAGGCTTGGCACAGCTAGTGCGTAGCTGCCTTACTTTTTACACGTTATTGAGTCAAACCGGAGTCCAATTTGTCTGATATTCTGAGGGTGCTCTCTGGCAAATTAATCGCCTCAACTGGCATTCAGCTCGGCTTTTGATGGACGTGAACCGAATGCTTAGTAACTAAGTGGTGAATTACACGCCCGAATGCTCATCCCGGAGCTGGATACGCATGCAACTAAGAGGCATGTGTCTACGGTGAAGCTATAAAATGTGTTTCGATCGCCTTCACAATCCGTAAACCTGTAAACTCTATTAATACCAATTGACAACCTCAGTTACTACATGTAACTTTTCACGTTACATTTTTAACTGGGCCACTAGTGTCGCTCCTCTAGAGGCGTAATGTGTTACTGAAAAATCATGTATGAGCGTGACCTACCATAGTAGTATTATTATTATTATTATTATTATTATTATTATTATTATTATTATTATTATTATTATTATTATTATTATTATTATTATTTAACAATATAGTTTAACAATACTGTTATTTAATGTTTCTCGCCCGTGAGGTTTGCCGTCACTCATCACATGCCCTGGCAGTAGAGGGAGGGCAGTATCCCCGTGCTGCTACAAATCGTATATGAG
>JALIZH010005253.1:0-20487 GCA_030522465.1 Rhipicephalus appendiculatus | reverse complement strand
TAATTCTGTTTAGCATATTTTCATACCGCCGTGAACGAGTGAACAAACGTCGATTTATTAACGCAAGGATTAAAATATGTTGCAAAAAACAGAACAAAAACAAAAGAAAATCACTCCGGACAACCTACCGATATGTCATATCCCCCGTCGTGCATCCCCCTTTAGACTCACCCTGTTTATTTCGTGTTTCAATTTAAAGTACTTACGACGGGCTTACACAGCAGCTGCTAAAAATGTGTATTTAATAAAACGTTGTTGCCGGTAACGCCACTTAATTTATTTGAATGACATCACACGTCGTTTGTCATGCTCCGAACATATGAATTGAATCGAAGGAGCAGGCTTGGCAACCGAACACGCGCAGCACGCGGTATACATTTATTGCGCTTTAACGCAGACATGGAAGCTGAAGCCCGAACGCTGAAGTCAGCTATCGAAAAGGGTCAGGAAAGTCATTTTGCGTTCGCCACGGCCATAGAACAGTCGCAAAAGGAAAAATTCACCATAGAAGCAGATGTACACATGGATGCCTAGCAGACGACAACAGGAGCAATCGACACAGAACGTGCTCCTGACGGCAGCACCGCTCGATTTCGATGGGAATTTTGCTTGAACATTTAGTACAAATTGCTTTATCAACTCGCCCACCAATGTTTCAATAACTCGAGCGCGCTAGACAGGCTGGCAGCGTCGAGCAGCCTTCACGTAGCGAACGCGCGCGAAGAGCTGCATCCGAGTCCTCTCCCTGACGTCACACGCGAGAGGGCGCCACTCCAAGATCTCGTTTTAGTTCTTGGAATGTCCGCTAGATGGCGGTACTTCTATATGATGAATATATATAGGGGCGAAGCTCCTTATGGCATCACCTCGGCGGTCCTCGGTGATCCATGTATCCTGAGTAGCCAGTAGGCACTGCATTTCGACCTCCAAGGTAGTGCCTGTGTGAGATGTCTCCTGTGCGTGATTAAACAATTCAAAAATTCACAACGTACATGTAAAATTAAAGTGAGCTGCGAGTCGCCATGACTCTCATCGACCCTTTAGTATAAATGCGCCCGATCTTACGTCGTTGATGATTTACTGCGCAGAATTTGCGGAAGATTACCGGTTTACCGGACGCACCTCCGAAGCTTCACCAACTCATCATCATTCACTCCGTGGATATGGTGCCGTCATCTCCAGTTCTCGTCTCCTTTCCGAGAGGGCGCTGTCCTATAGACATGCGTACAATATGGCGGTTGGGTGAAGGTACGCTAGATGTCGTTGGCGGTGCAGCTGCTCTTCGATTGCACGGACCGCCGTACGAGTGCGCTTGCCGGATCGCGCTGCTTGGCGGACTATGGACGACGAGCGGTCGTTGAAGTTTGAATAAAATTTCACACACACTATCGCTTTGATTACTTCTGGGCGAAAGCACTGAAGATTTCACGGTGTAACCATGATTGCTTCAGTCACCATAACTTTCATCGACCCTTTAGTATAAACGCGCCCGATCTCACGTCGGTGATGATGTACCGGGCAGAATTCACGGAAGATTCACGGTTTACCGATGAACCTCCGCAGCTTCGCCCACTCATCATCATTCACTCCGTGGATATGCTGTGCTTTTTTTTCTGCGGACAGCGTTATCTAATTGGATAGCAGGTCGATGAATGCCCCATGAAGGCCTAAGAAGTTCATACCAAGGATGACATCTCTCGAGCGCCGCTGTAGTACTACGAAGTGCGGGGAAAATCCGGTTGTTAACTGAGACTCTCGCTATGCAGCTTCCTTCCGGCGTTACAAGGTGCCCTGGAGCTTTCCGGATCTCAGGGCTTTCCCATGTAGTCTTGACTTTCTTCAACTCCGTGGCGAACGGTGCACTAATGACAGAATAGTCGTCTCCGGTGTCGACGAGAGCCTGTCACGCTGTGGCCGTCGATAAGAACGTCGAGGCCACTAGTTCGTCGTCTCGCGTTGCAGTTAGGTCGTGGCGTCAGGTCACGGTTGCATCCATTTGTTGCGCTGCATCCATGTTGCGTCGTCACATCTTCCTCGGTCCGCGGCGTTTTGCCGGCAGGGCTTCGTCTGCTTCGCGTCGTGTTCTGCAGGTTCCGTCGCGTTATCATCGTCGGCGGCCGCGGACTATTTTTGGCATTTCTTCGTACAGCAACCGCAGCTCCATCGGTTGCTGCCCTTCGTTTCCCGGATGCGGCCTAGGCGACCGGCCCCAGTTTGGGCCAGTATACTGCCGGCAGTGCGGTGACATGTATGGCCGTTAGACGGCGAGCGGCAAGGTCGTCGGGGTATCCACTGAGTTCCTGCGAGATAGTCGGCGATGTCTTGCGGTCGTTAACCCCGCTGTGGACGAGGCGCATTGACGGCGAAACCGCGTATCCCCATCTGTTGGTACTGGCAACGGCGGCAGGTGTGGCCGGCTTCGCCGCAGTGGTAGCAGAGTGGACAGTAATCAGGGGCGCGACAAACGTCAGTCTTCCTTGGACCGTTGTGCTGGCCGGCAGGTGGGCAGTATAGCGTCGCTGGGCAGTATGGCGGCAATGGCGGTGGCGGCGGTGTCTGGTGACGGTACTGTGGTTATGCGGCGTCTTCGCGTGGACGTGGAGGAGGAGCGTGATGGTAGGCTGCAGCACTGTGATGTGTGGTGCGCGCTTCAAGTAGCGTGCCTTTGAAAAGTGAACGACACGAAAAAGAAACAAGGACTGCACGCGCCGACACAATCCTGGTAGAAGACGACGACGATGAACATCGCCACGAAGGGGCGAGGCGTGAAGAGACGACGTAAGAATGGTCCAATGACGAAAGACCACGATGTTCCGGCATGACCAATGAGGAGTAGAAAAGTGGGCCGGAGTTGGAGAAGAAGTCTGGGCCGGAGGCAGCAAGGGAGTTCCACGAGAACGGGACGAGCGGAAGGTGGTCACCGGACCTGGCGCTGCAGATGGGTCGTCGGGTTGCGGACATGAGCCATGAAGACTTCCACCGTCCGGGGCCTCCTGCCGTCGCGTTCCCGCTCGAGATGACCGTAGCCATCCGGTCTTGAACTCCAGCCCAGGGCCTGTGGACTTCGGTGCCGACAGGCAAGCCGCAGCGGTCGGGCTACGGGCCCGAGCTGTGCACCGACTCGCCTGGCCAGTCTGCCCCTTGTTTCTCTACGGTTTGCCCAGCCGTCCACGAAATCTCCTCAACATCAGCCAGCCCGCGTACACACCACAAGCCGAAGCCACCGCATTCCGGTTGCGTAACAGTCGGCCAGCCCTCAACGATTTGGTGAGACCAAACTTGTACCATTCCCCGCTAAGCCGCGTCAGAACTATGCTTAGGACTTAAAGTCTTTGAACTTGCGTTTGGTGTGTGTTTAAAAGTGTTTTAACGTCTGCAGTGAACTTTTTATTAATGGTTTGTTTGTGTGTTAGTTTTCCCGCTTCGATTTTTGATTAAATGTTTGGTGTGTTGCTTGTGAAACAAATGGCTTTGTCCTTCTTAATTCTTTCAGAGGCACAGCCCTATAGAGAGCTAATCTAAACCGTGTAAAGAACCTGCATCACAAATTGGCGTCCGCAGCGACAAGACAAAGCCGTTTGTTTTTCATAGTGATTTTTCGACGCGGTTAGAACCATGACTAGCACGTGGGAAATATTAGAGCTGGCGGAACGTATGGGTCTTAAGGGAGCGGCGTTTAGAACGTGGTATGAGGAGCGGATGGCACGTGAGCGAGCGGAAAGAGCTGCGGAACGAAGGGCAAAGAAGGAGCAGCTCGAAGTGGAATTAAAGACTCACATGGAGCAGCTGAAATCTAAACTGAGGGCTACTATAGAAGAGCTGGAATTAGAACTAAAGCTCAAAATGGAGCAGCTCGAATTAGAGAGGCGAGCACTTGAGCGACGACTTGAACTCACCATGGTTAAAGCGACGCAGCTGGAGATGCAGAGAATTGAGCAAGCGGTTGACGTTTGCTCCGATAGTACTTGTTTAAGGACTGAGTCGGATTCCTGCAAGGTTAGCCTTGAACCTCGCCATAGCTTGTCCATAGAGCCAGGAGCTTGCATAGAAGATGGCAGAGAGGTAGGCAGCCAAGAAAAGAGGAGTCTTGCTGAGCTTGATGAAGCGGTGGACAGCTTCGCAAGCGTGGAACAAGGTAGTTCCATTGAGAGTAAGTGGTGCTTTGGAACCTCTGAGAGGCAAAGCACGTATGAGCAAGAGGTAGGATTGCCTCTCAACAGTTCCACCGAAGGAGCACTGAAAGGTCGCCTGCGTAATGATGGCGAACGCCATGAAGAGAGCTTTGAGGTGGTGGCCGCCGATCTTTGTGTGCCACTGGAGGTGGTAAGAGGCGCCACGTACATGGTCGAAGACCGAGTGAATGACTGCCTCTTAGTGAGAGAGAGTCCGACTTATAGGGTTATTTCTGAGGTCACTTCTCCGAGAGAGCGAGGGGAGAGTGCAGAAGCACTTCTCCAGAGAGAAAGTACAAAGCCGAAGGTGCTTTCTTCAGTAGGTACTGATGCGGCTGGGCAGGATGCCAAAAAGCAAAAAGTTTGATAGCGTTCAACTCTGCGCTGATTCTTTTGAAGGTGAACTAGAAGCTATGGACAAAATGCAAGGGCATTCATTATTGAGCAGCGAGGAATCTGGTGTCTTTCCCGTGGCGTCTTGGGGTGCGGAAGGCAATTCCTCTGAGTTATCGGATGCACGGAGCACTTGTCGGCTAATGCCAGTCGTCGGCTTGCCCGGAGGGCTGATTCCGACGCTTCCAACGCGCTGCGCGTGGAACCAACGCCGCTGGTTGGATACATACCGTCCCTTTGTTGATGCTACTAAATCGGATGGGCATCTGAGTGACTCCATGCAGATTTACCGGCAGGCGTCTGGTCAGCGCTGTTTCCAAGCGTCTCGATTGCTCTGCTGTGCTTGGAAGACACATCACACCCGTCTCGTGTGGGATGCTATTACTTAAGCGCCACGTTTATTAACCGGTTGCTCTTTTTGAATTTTCGACTCTGGAATAAGGACTTGGCTCGGTTGTACATATTAGTCAGGTTGTGGTCGTGACTGCAAAACGATCAGTAGGATTTTGTACTGTTGTGTCTTAATTTTTTGCAGTGAACAGACTTGCATCTTCTTAGTAGTCATTGACTTTCATTGTCTAACAGGGTAGTCGCTAGGACCATGCGAGTCAATTACAATAACTATAAACTGTGCAATTGTGAATCATTGTAGAACAACACAGTTATTCTATTATGTTTACGGCAACTGAACACCAGTGCATTGTTATTCAGTTGGTTTTTACTGTTAAGGAGTGCTATGCATTGTATGCTCACTGACAATTTCAAAACTGTCAGTAGACATTTGGTGTGGTGTGTAGCATCTATCAGTGAAGTGTTTCGCGCACCAAGCGGCAGTTTTACGAAAAGAAAAACTTTGCGGAAAAGGGGCCTTTGTTGTGTGTGGTGCGCGCTTCAAATAGCGTGCCTTTGAAAAGTGAACGACACGAAAAGAAACAAGGACTGCACGCGCCGACACAATCCTGGTAGAAGACGACGACGATGAACATCGCCACGAAGGGGCGAGGCGTGAAGAGACGACGTAAGAATGGTCCAATGACGAAAGACCACGATGTTCCGGCATGACCAATGAGGAGTAGAAAAGTGGGCTGGAGTTGGAGAAGAAGTCTGGGCCGGAGGCAGCAAGGGAGTTCCACGAGAACGGGACGAGCGGAAGGTGGTCACCGGACCTGGCGCTGCAGATGGGTCGTCGGGTTGCGGACATGAGCCATGAAGACTTCCACCGTCCGGGGCCTCCTGCCGTCGCGTTCCCGCTCGAGATGACCGTATCCATCCGGTCTTGAACTCTAGCCCAGTGCCTGTGGACTTCGGTGCCGACAGGCAAGCCGCAGCGGTCGGGCTACGGGCCCGAGCTGTGCACCGACTCGCCTGGCCAGTCTGCCCCTTGTTTCTCTACGGTTTGCCCAGCCGTCCACGAAATCTCCTCAACATCAGCCAGCCCGCGTACACACCACAAGCCGAAGCCACCGCATTCCGGTTGCGTAACAGTCGGCCAGCCCTCAACGATTTGGTGAGACCAAACTTGTACCATTCCCCGCTCAGCCGCGTCAGAACTATGCTTAGGACTTAAAGTCTTTGAACTTGCGTTTGGTGTCTGTTTAAAAGTGTTTTAACGTGTACAGTGAACTTTTTATTAATGGTTTGTTTGTGTGTTAGTTTTCCCGCTTCAATTTTTGATTAAATGTTTGGTGTGTTGCTTGTGAAACAAATGGCTTTGTCCTTCTTAATACTTTCAGAGGCACAGCCCTATAGAGAGCTAATCTAAACCGTGTAAAGAACCTGCATCACAAGCACCATGGTTCATGGAATGCTGTAGTAGCTCTGGAGGCTGCGGAACGCCAAGTGATTCCTGGATTCCATGGTGTACGACGTCAGCGATGGAATCCACCTGAGGCTGCGCTGAAGGTAGAATTTTTCGCAGCTCCTCTTGCACGATCGCTCGGATCGTCTCCCAGAAATAGCTGGCTCCTAACGATTTGATGTCGGCCTAGCTTGTAGCCGAGAAGCTGCGGTTGTATTGCCGCGTCCGCATCTCGAGCGTCGTCTCAATTGGCGAGGCTTCGGAAGCAAATTAGGCGACCGTTTTCGGCGGGTTTCTTTTCAAGCCAGCGAAAAGCTCGTGTTTCACACCCCGCATTAGGTCGACGTGTCACAGGCGATTTATCTCCGCCGTTTAGATAGCGATCGTTTCATTGGGCAGCTGCACACGGGTCTCCAGTATAGCTGCGGCCCGTTCCTTGCGGAGCACGCTGGTGAACGTGCTTAGGAACGTCATCCGAAAGAGATCCCAGGTTTGTAACGTGGATTCTCGGTTCTCGAACCACGTCGTCGCGGCGTCGTCTAGGCAGAATATGGCGCGGCGCATTTTTTCGTCGGAGTCCCAGTTGTTGAAAGTCGCGACTCGTTCGTACGTCTTTAGCCAGGTCTCGGGGTCCTCAGATCCATGAAAAGTTGGTGGCTCTCTCGGTGGCTGTATCACGATCGTTTCAGGGGACACAGCGGCTGTCATCGTGCCTACCGTCTTCGTCGCCGTGGCTTTTGGCTTCTCCGGTAGGAGTCCGTGCTGCGGGGGGAGTCCTTTATGTCAGCGGCTGGCTCGACTGTCAGTGATGGGTAGGTGTCTTCGTCACAAATTGGGCTCAGTTCACGGCTTGACGGGGGCGTCCGGTACATGAAAGAAAACAGCACCTCCACCAGATGTCACGTGGTCGTGACGTTGACGAAGGTAGCAGTCGGTATGTCCAAGATGAAACTGTTTATTGGTCGAACTTGTGGCCGGTAAATCGAAAGTCAGATTACTGCAATACACACTGGCACTGATGGCGGTGAACAGAGCGTCGGCCGTCGATCAACTGACAAGCGGTGAAGCGCGTCAGCATTTATACGTGTGTCATCGAATATTCCAGCCTTATCACTGGTTGTTGCGCAAGCTGTAGAATAAACTCGAGTGTTCGCGTCTTGCGAGCAGTCTTAGCAAAACGATCTACATTAATCGCGAAGCTTCTCGAACAATGAGGCGCGGTTTGCGCTGAGCATTGCTGACAGTCTGTGAGCGAAAGGCGAATACAGCAAAAGTGATCAATAAGAAAGGCGCGTGGCTATATTGCTTTGGTTCCATGAATTAAACATTGTTAGCCGGCGCTGATGTTGTCTTTCCCTCTTCGTCTGTATCGTATGCGCTGTCATTCATTTGAGACAATGCAACACAAACCAGCCAAACAATGTTTCCTTTTGCAGTGCGGTTGTCAATAGTGAAACGCAAGGAAAAATAAACTGCTTATATTACAATACGGACGTTCCAAGGGAAATGTCCGAGCCCGAATTTCGACGGCGAGCGATTCCATTGCAAAAATTGAGCTAGAAGATAATTGTGTGAGAGCGATTTTAGGAAAATTATTTGCGTTCAAAAAAGTTAAGTCGTCATGTGACGACCCTTTGAATGTTCTGGCGAGGGGAAATAGTTATTTGCCAATTAATTATTCGCATTTAACCATGAAACTGCATACAACGGTACAATGTGTTTTAAAGCATTGTATTGTTGTTCTTTTATGTGACGTCATAAGTAAAACCATATATTAATTTTTTCGGCTTAAATAGCGTTAGTAAAGAAGCAAGAAAGCATGCAAATTCAGACATTTTTTGTAAAAACGGCGGCAATGTTAACCCACAAAATTCGTTTAGCTCTTTCACCAGTTCACATAGTATCCGCTGAAAATATTTTCAACATATATAAACAAGCGCTTACTGCGGAAAATGCTTGCAATGTTGACAAAAAAAATTGGGGGACCCTTAAGCTTCGCGTTTGAGAGTTGAACGCAATAGCGATATCCCGTCCCTACTGCGTACTTCAGTCCGCCTCGGTGGATCAGTGGCTAGGGTGCTCGGCTGCTGACCCGAAGGTCGCGGGTTCGATCCCGGCCGCGGCGGTCGCATTTCGATGGAGGCGAAATGGTAGAGGCCCGTGTACTGTGCGATGTCAGTGCACGTTAAAGAACACCAGATGGTCAAAATTTCCGGAGCCTTCCACTACGGCGTCTCTCATAATCATATCGTGGTTTTGGGACGTGAAACCTGCGTACTTCAATCACTTAGTGCATACTATGTAATGGGTAGTATGGTTTAAACCAGGAGAAATTATGCGCGGCTAATGCGGGAAATGTTTTCGAACTTGCTATGCACCCACTACGTGGTGTTAAGGGAATACGCGCAGTAAGGTGTACGCCGTTTGTAATGGGTGGCTGGCTTTAAACTATGGAATCGTTATGATAGTCACATATTCTGACGCCCGATGGCAATTTACGCTTGTACCACGCAATATTCCTGGGATATTACATGTTATATTGCGACGCCTATATAAAGGACGCTTGCGTTTGCGAAGCATGGAAGTTATTTTCACTGCATTTCCAAGCAGTGGAAGTTATTTTCACAGTATATCCAAGCAGATGTCCAAGCAGATGCATGGCTGTGGGAAGAAGACGTTCCGAACGGTCGCGTCTTTCATGTTCTCCGCTTCTAAGGATTTATCGGCCATGGGCCGAGGTGCTGCTCAGGGCTCAGCCAGCAGTAATGACTACCGTGTTGTGCTTCCTCGCCTTCCTACCGGTAAGCTGGTTGTGGACTCTGTTTTTCTACATGCAGACTTAGCTGGTCGCCCATACAGGGCTCAAGATTTCAGGGACGCCCTTCGAGATGTCATCGATTTAAAGGAAATAAGTTCTATAGGCCAGTTTCAGATGTCACATGTGTGGATGGTGACGTGCAAGTCATCGCTGACGAAAACACAGCTTGTGGCACGTGGTGAATTTTTCGTGAAAAGTCGACGATGCCTTGTGATCGACCCGGAACCCACGGAAGTAAAGATGAAGCTTCTATGGCTTCCTGAACGTTTGGAGGACGCCTACATTCGAGAAGCACTGCAGGCTTTCGGGAAAGTCGAGACCATATCGATGGAAAGCTGGAGAGTCGCGGACATGGAAGATATGCGGACTCTTAATCGGGATGTGGTTTTGTCCCTCGCTGATGGAGTTCGAGTGGGTGACATTCCGCACCTCCTAACTGTTTGTGGAGTTCAGAGCTTAATACTGATTCCTGGTCGTCCACCACTTTGTTTACGCAGTAACAAGGTTGGCCACATCCGTCGCAACTGCAGAACTCCCCGCTGCGGTGACTGTCGACGCTTCGGGCATTCGACCGAGGACTGTGTGGTGACGTATGCTAATAAATTGCGACAAAGCACGCAGCAACAGGATTATGGCTTACAAGAACATATTATGGATGCCACGGAAGTTTTGGACGCGACAGGTGACTCCGTCTACAGCAGAAGCTGATGGAATGAGCAAAACAACCCTTGAACACCCACGGAAATTGGCCGCTGATACGCCTGTGGAAAATGCCTCGAGCGAAAGATCAAGCGAGCCATCCCAGCAGCCGTCCAAAAGTAACTTTGAGCAACCTGAGACAAAGGAGGTACTTCCTGTGAAGAGAGCGGTTGAAGATGTTCCGCTTGCTTGTTCGTCAATTCCACAGCAGCCTTTTCGTCACGGTGCAGTGTCAGAAGAAGACGTCCAGGGTTCTGCAGAGGCTACCATTACCAAGCGTAGGGCGCCGTACTACAGCTCGGAATCCAGCAAGGACAGCGACACTGCGAGTGTGAATAGGAAGCCACGCCATCGCCGAACATCCAAGCACAAAGGAAAATGTCGCAGATCAAGGTCAAGGAGGCCTGGTGGAGGTTCAAGGGAAGCTTCACCGTCGTCCTCCAGAACTGATCAAGTGGTATAATAAGCATAAGTGTAGATAATCACCATGGCGCAATCTGAGCGACTTATCTTTGCGACTTTGAATGTTCGTGGCCTTAGGTCTTCGCAGAAACAGGCGCAGCTCCGTAGACTTCTCACTCGAAAGCATCTCGATTTCGTAGCCATTCAGGAGACAAAGATCGAGAGTGACGAAGAGACTGAGAGGGCCTTACGGCCTTTCCTGTGTGACTATAACGTTTGTGTTTCTCATGCAAACGGTTTATCTGCGGGCTGTTGGTTGTTTTTGCGAAAGAGCCTACCCTGCTCAGCCATTACTACCAGTGTCGATAACGAGGGCAGGTATATATGCTGTTATTTTGTGTTGCAAGGAGTGCCATGGCGAATTATTAACGTATATGCCTTTAATGATGTTTCACAACGCCTTGATTTATTCGACCATTTGTCTAGCATTATTGCTTCTGACCGAACTACTGTGTTAATGGGAGATTTCAACTGTATATGCGACCCTAATGACCGCAGCAATACTAATAATCGACGAGACAGAAGCGGCGAACTTTTGTCTGATATAGTAGCCAACGCAGGGGTTATTGACATCGGTACTTCGGGCCAAGTAACTGCATATACCAGACTACAGGGATCCTCTTATGCTCGCCTTGATCGGATTTATGTATCGTCATCACTTATCTCCCGCGAATTGTCATGCAGCACTGAACCGGTTTCGTTCTCGGACCATTGTATCGTTATAGGACAAATTGGTGCGAACCGCCGAGGTCAATTCCGAAAACAATGGGCACTTTGGAAGATAAACTCGGACCTCCTACAAGATCAGCAATTCATTAATCGAGTTAGAACGGCAATGAAGAATTCTTTTTCCTTAGGGTTGCACATATTCGCCGCTTGGGAACTTTTTAAACAGGAGGTTCGCACAATAGCCATCGAGATTGGGTCTGTTAAGTCTTATTACAGAAAGAACGAGGAAAAGACACTTTTTAAAAGCCTGTGTAACCTGTATGAGATGGAATGTGGAAAACCAGGCGCATACATCAATGACATCGAAAACATTAAGTGTCAACTACAGCTTTATGATACCATCCGCTATAGAGGGGCGCGGGTTCGATCAAGAAACAGGTGGACCCTGAGTTCTGAGGAACCGACACGTCAAGCTTTGCTTGATGAAAGAAATCACTCAATTTCTAAGGCGATTCCTGATCTATATGCTAATGGAGCTCTAATAACAAATACAACAGACATAATTTCGCAGTTTGAAAGGTACTATGAAGCTTTGTTTAGTGCCCTGCCCGATGATTCTGATGTTGACCTCAAAGCTCGTTTCGTTTCTCTTTTGAACCCCTTGAGTGACGACGATTGTGATGCTATCAACAGTCCCATTACAATTCTAGAAATTGAACAGGCAATAGACAAATTACTGTCATCAAAAACACCTGGACCTGATGGCATTTCAGCTGAATTTTATAAAACTTTCAAAAGCTCTCTCTCTCCCATTTTGCTGGATATTTTCAAAACCAGTTATAACATGGAGATGCTCCCGCGGTCTTTCTGTAAAAGCCATACGGTCTTGATACCGAAATGCGCTGAAAAGGAAAAACTTCGCTTTGTTGAGGGCTACAGACCAATATCGCTGTCAAATGTTGATTATAAAATTTTTGCCAAGGTGTTATCAAACCGGTTACAATTTGCGATGTCCATTCTAATTGGTTCTCATCAGACATGCGGAATTAGAGGGCGCTCCATACAGAACAATATACACGTCATGCGTACACTTCTTGAGTACTGCTACAGTTGTCAAAAACATCTTGCGATGCTACAGGTGGATCTTGCAAAAGCTTTTGATCGTGTGAGCCACTCATTTCTTTTTTCTCTTCTTGAGCATGTCAATATTGGCTCCATAGTGCTCAAGGGTGTCAGACTTTGTTATAATGACTCTTCTACTCGTTTGATTGTGAATGGTCACCTCTCTAAACCTGTTTCTATTTGCTCTTCTGTAAAGCAAGGATGCCCAATGTCGCCACTTCTGTTCGCCCTTTACCTTGAACCACTGTGTTTGAGTATAATACAATCGAGTCATATTCGAGGATTCAACATACTAGGCAATGAAGTTAAAGTATTGGCTTATGCAGATGATGTAGCGATCTTTTGTACCGATAAACCAAGTGTTGAAAATGTGATAACTACAATTGGGAAATGTGGTGTTGTTTCAGGAGCTCGTTTAAACTCCTCAAAAAGTTTAGGATTATGGTTTGGCTCATGGGGCAGTACGCCGAACCAGTTTGCAGGGATTAATTGGACTCGCATTCCACAAAAGTATCTTGGTGTGCCACTAGATGCGTATCGATTCAGTGCGCGCTATTGGAAGGAGCGTGTCCCTACGCTTGAGCGGCAGGCACAGGCATTTGTACCATACCGCCTTTCAATTTTCGGGAGAGCCAAAGCTTGTAATACATTTTTAGCAACAAAGCTTTACTATGTGTTGCAACTTATTCATTGTGCCAGGTCTTATGTGCAACGCTTCCACCGCATTTTTGCAACTTTTGTATGGTCTTCGACTTTTGAGCCCATGCGTCGTGATAACATATTCAGGAAAGTTAGTGATGGAGGGCTGGGTTTAAAACATCTGTATCTATGGCAAATAGTTTCACGATTTTTCTTTTTCCGTGACAGTTCCCATCCCGTCATTCGTTCGTTCTTGCAAGTTACACTTGTCAATTTCTTACCTGACCTGGTTGTTTCTTCAAACTTCTCCGCGCGCCCGCGTCTGTGGGGATTTATGCAGTGTAGAAGATGAGACAAGACACAACACCCTTGCTGCGGGCCGGCTGTCCTTTCTCTGACCTCGTTCTCCTCTTTCTCTACCCGAGCATGTCCGCCAGTACCACTTTCTCTTCATTACACTCGGCCACGCTGCGTGCATGCAGTCCTCACAAAATTGGCCCTTCTCTGGCGTTGGTCATCTGTTCGAAGGTGGAAACATTCAGAGGTTCTGAGCCGTGAACCACCATAGGACGAAATGGTGCCTCTGGCGGGCGGCATTGGCTGCCTCGCGGAGGCCGGTCACGCCCATGCAGTGACTTGGCTTGCTGAAGTGCCAACGATGCCTCTGGCGGTCGGCCTTGGCTGTTGCGTGCCGGACGGTATCGGCCACACAGCGATTTGATTTGGCAAGCGGCAAAACATGCGCTTGGTGGCTGGCCTATCCAACATAGCAGAATGCCTGGATATTCTTGCATGGGTATTTCCGGACGGCGGCATTGACTTTGTCGTGGTGGTCGTGCTTGTGTACGCCTCGACATCCCTGGCCGAGTTGCCGAACATTGTGCGGGGCGACACTGGCTGTAACAGCGTGGTCTTAATGCCGGCTTACGCTTGTCCCGTCGAGGGGCCATATTGCCATGTTGAGTGGTTGGCGACACTGATGGCCTCCGAAAAATGTCAAGCCGTCTGCTGAGTGATTCTGTGTGTCTCCGCACAAGTGCACCCGTCTTCGAACACTTGTACTTAGAGATGGCCTTTAAGACGACCGAACGCTTGGGGTTTTCGTTTCTCCTGGGGTCCTCTCGGAAGTTCAATTGGCGGATGTCCACACACTCGGCCAACGACTGTGGTAAAGTCCGGAGACGTGGCTCGCACGTTGGAAGGTCCATCTTGCTGGCCTTATCTGGCCGGTCTGGTCTGTGGAGAAGTGGAGTACCCTGCACGGCAGCAGCCGGTGCGTCCACGTGTTCAAGTGATGGGGAGCGTGAGAGCAGCCTCTCCGACTGGGGATGGTGGCAAATGCTCTCGGTCGCTGACGGTATGGTGCTGGAATCGCATTCCGATGGCGCACACTCAGAGAGCTGTAGCGGTGTACAGCATCTGGGGGGGAGTTCCACCAGCGGGGAAGTCGACAACGTTCTTTACCGAGGGGTCATAGGGCACAGCAGCAGCGCCAGGATGGTTCCCTGCGGCTGCGTCGTTGGAACAACGCCCTTCATACGGTCCTTCTTCGGTAGTGGTCTTTGGCAGTGATGAACTTAAGTCAGGTACCGAGAAAGAGTCCGGAAGCTCGAGTGGGGAACTGCAGCGCACAGCTGCAGCCTCGAGGTGGAACCCCTTGAGCTCCTTCCTCGGTACCGGTCATGTTGGACTGGGTGGTGGCAGAGAGGTGGGAGGGAGTCCGGCCAAAAGCAGCAGTGAGCTTGAAACTCCACTCCGCCCAGGATTGCTGCCGCACGCCTTCGAATCTGTGCCACGCCGCGGCAGCATTTCGAAGGTGGTCAATGGCTACGCACCACTTCTGCTGTTCCGTCCATTCATTGAGAGCTCCGGAGAGCGTTGACGGCGGCCACCCAGTTGTCGGCGTCATCCTCGAAGCCGCGGAACTGCGGTAGATCAAAGGCCGCCGCCGATGGTGATACGGCTGACAAAACTCCGGAGCATGTCGACGCCAAGCAATCGAGTTGGTATGAAAGCTCTTTGAGGGAATACCAGAGCTTTCTGCGGCTCTCTGGTGAGGTCTGTTCATGGTCTTGGAAGGCGGCTGCGGTCAACGCGGCACTGAACGAGTGAAGTGCTGGCAAGGCGGAAGGAAACAGCACAGAGCCTGGCACCGTCAACGCGTTCACCGTGGTGCGGAGTCGCGCGATGGCGGCGGAAAGCTGGGCGGCGCTTTCGGGCGATTCGCACGCAGAGCCAGTGGTGACGTCGGAGTAGTACTTGTCGATAAATGTACTCACTGCGGCGCTATCCTCTGCCGAGGGAGCTTGAAAAGCACCCCTGAGCGGCTGAGGCACTGATGGAGCACTGAGCGGGGCGTTGTCGCAGCGGGAAGCATGAACGGCATTCCCGGGCAACGGTAGGCCGTGCACTGTCCTGGTGGCGCCGGGGTAAGCATGCCCTTGATCCATCGAGGAGGCCTGGACACCGTCCTCGAATGGTGGCGTTGGTGCTTCCGGCAATAGGAGGGTCGAGCTTACGGTTCGTTTGTCGTGGACTGCGCCATTGTAGAAGATGAGACAAGACACAACACCCTTGCTGCGGGCCGGCTGTCCTTTCTCTGACCTCGTTCTCCTCTTTCTCTACCCGAGCATGTCCGCCAGTACCACTTTCTCTTCATTACAGCAGGAAGTTTACTTCGCGGTTCAGTTTCTTAAATCCCGCTTTTCAATAGATTGTTTGTATACAGTTTCACGCAAGACACTATATAAAGATTTACAATTCATGCTGTTCCCCTCCTCCGTTGTACCGCTCAGTATACTTTGCTCTTCAAGGCCATGATGTGTTTGAACGAGTGCGCAAAATGTATATATCTCCTAATTCAAAAACATTTTTTTATAAACTCCCATTCTGAAACACTACCCGTTAAAACTTGGTTACAAAGAAAATGTATTTTTGTTTCGACGGTTAACTGCCGTCTCTGTGTTGTACCTGAAACAATAGAGCATTGCTTCGTGAGCTGCAAAGACTCCATTCTATTCTTGAATGTACTCCAACGAACTCTGCAGAAAAACTATGCAATTAATTCGTACACTGTTCGTTATCTTATGCCAACATCTCTTCATGAAGTGCCATACGATATGTTTTTCCTTATCGGTATACATAGTCTGTGGAAGACGCGTATGCAGGACCGCAACGCAGAGCCGATCACCTCTGCACGCACACATTTCATCCGAATGGCTATTCACTTAAAAGATGTTTACGATGAACTTGACTTTAGGCCTGACTGGTACCCCATCTTGGAGAGGTGCTTAGCCTCGCCACTTTTCTTGTGCAGCACATTATGAAGAGCTCTCCCTGGACTATTGGACATTAGCCTTCGCGTTTCTTTCCCAACAGTGGTTGTACGCTTATTGTGGCTATGGAACTGCAACTGTGCAACTGTATGCGATACTGTGTACAATTGTACAATTTTAATACGCATTCTATTAAATACCATGATAAAAAAAAGATGCATGGCTGTGTGGTACAACACCTGCTTGCCACGCAGACGACCCGGGTTCGATCCTCACTCGGACCCGAACATTTTTATTATTTATTTTATTTGCATCTTTCTCGATTTTTCGGTCACGGACAAGATGCTGATTTTTCGGTCACGGACAAGATGATGATTTTTCGCCCACAACCAACGACGCGAATGCCGACGCCAGAATTTCTGCGAAACGAGCTATTTAACGCTATCGCGTTAAAAGGCGTAGCTGATCCCTCTCTCATAGAAATCAGTATTACACACAAGTGTACGAGTCCTCACAGAGGTAGCTGAGTGTTTATTGTGCATTGTTTCACCACAAGGGCCAAGGAATGAATGCGATAGCAATAAATTTAATGTCACGGGAAGAACGGTAAGCAGCTCTAAACTTGCTGTGCACTCTGACAGTGAAAGCCTGCTGCTCAAACACAAAGAAGGATACACGAAATGAACTCACAAGTATACACTGGACGAGCGGGAACTAACAATAATATATAGGGTTTAACGTCCCAAAACCACGATATTATGAGATACGCTGTAGTGGAGGGCTCTGGAAATTTCCGCCACCGGGGGTTCTTTAACATGCACCGAAATCTAATTACACGGGCGAGCGCGAGCTAACAATTGCCTCAGTTGTTGTTTATTTATTTATTGATAGATAGTGCGATCTTGTACAAGACCTAGGCAGCGTAACACATATATAGGTACATAACAGAGAAAAAATAGCAAAGGAAAATGATTGGTGAGTTTGTTCGTGCATGTCCTTTGGAGAAAAAAAAATTACACCATCTCCCGCTAAAGGGAACCATGTGTAGATGTGAAGCAGCGGGCGCTAACGCTTACACTGGCGGCGGCGTTGACGCTGGCGCTCATCGCAGCGTTGCACAGGAGAGAAAACTGGGGAGGCGCAAAGCACGCAGTCATGGAGCGGTGTTTCCTACTGGAACATGTCAATCGCTGCTAATGGGCAATGAGAGACAGAAGACTCTGACTGGACACCGATAACAGCAGTCCGCTTTTTAGTTAATGCGTACGCTGCGAATTTTTATTGTTCAACAACGCACAGCAGAAATCTCCCACCGGCACCACCTTGCAGGTCGAAATCCATTGCCATATATACGGAGTGGCCAGTGAACGGTTGTGCAGCGCGAGCAGTCGGTTTTTTCAACCAAGAAACTCGCTAGCAGACGCTGCCTGCGTCGGTGTCGCGAGGCGAGAGAGGGGGGGAGCGTTGGAGAGGAGAGAGAGGAGGGCAAGCGCATGCGCAGTGGGAGTGTGGACGCCGCGGGGCAGGGATGCCTAGAGGAGAGAGGGGAGAGCGTAGGAGGGGAGATAGGAGGGGAGGCGCATGCGCAGTGAGGGTATGGTTGCCGCGGGGAGGGATGCCTAGAGGAGAGAGGGGGAAAGGAGGTTTTTTTTGAAAGGGTTTGCGCATGCACAGTAAGGGAGGGCACGCCGCACACCGGATTAAGCTCCGCCATAAGATGCGTCACATCTAAAAAACAAATTGGCAAGTGACGTTATTCCAGCAATTTTCAAGTCAAACTGGCAATCAGTTAGCAGGAGTAAAAAGAAAGAACAAGAAACACACGAAGCATCTCAGCCAGTCAAGAAACTGCTTCCTACTAAAGTGTGTGACTCAAATTGCGATAGTGAATCCTGTGTCAAAGTATAACGCGCAAATTGTGCCAATCCGTTACAATTCTGCGAAAAAGACACGTGTTGTGAATTGAGTTACAGCTAGTGAGTGTCTGTGCCTAGTAAGGTAGCCTGAGGATTAAGCAAGAAGGTGTGATGTGTCGGTCTTCTACTGACCTATCATTAGCTGAAAAAAAAAAGAATTTTAGACGACACACACGATTTCGATGATTTATAGCAGGTGAGCCACATTGAGATATGAGGTTAGTGATTGTAAGTACGGTCAAACATATTGTAGAGGAATCTAACAGCTTTTGTAGCGTTAGCTACACTGGCCTAGCCAAGCCCGTTTCGCGCGGCTCATCAAGAGCCGTGCTGCGCATGCGCGAGGATCAGTGATGTCACCAGCTGGCGCATTGGAGGCGGCACCTCCCGCGCACTCCGCCGCCGCTGTGCAGTCGCCGTCTGACACTGCGCAGGAGCCGCTGCGCACCTGACTGGCGTTTGCCAGCAGAATTTGCGCTCTCCACGGAGGAGAGCGCAAAAGCTGCTCAACGGCGCGGAAGAGCGGAGAAGCTTGACTCATCGGATCCCGAAGTAGTTGCCTGGCAATTAGCGGTTGAGCGTAGGTATGTCACCGAACAATTCGGTTAAAGAATCTATACACGTAGTGGCTACGTCTATACCTAGTCGTGCGGCATGTGAAGTGTGTGTGGTGGCTGGTGACTTCAATCGTGCTCCAGACTCTCTTTGTGTTCCTTTGAAGGACACGTTTCACCTCGACTTCGCCAGTCTTCCAACTGCACAGACGACCCAATGGGGAAGCACAATTGATCTTGTCTATCAGAGACAGACAGACAATTCCAAATACTGTGTTGGGGCCATAGAGACAGCAGTGTGTTACTTCACTGATCACCGAGCCGTCTTTGTGGCAATAGTGAAGCAACCTGACGTTGAGCAAAAATAAATGTACATGTGCCACATAATATGTATACCGTGTGTGCGTCATTGGAGCAGCAGTAAGCATGATAATCAAGCTAATCCTAGACAATCTAGACAATCAGGAAAGCTAACAATAAGCAGCTGAACCTTTGCTAACGCTGCGTATATCCTGGCATAGCCGAGCTAAGCCACTGCAACATTTTTTGTAAGCTTTCTAATTGGCCTACATCGGTTTTAGTGAACGGGTGCTATATAATTACGGCATATTCTTAAGCGGGGCGGACGAGTGCTTTACATTACATGCCAAGAGACATATTGTTGGTGTGGATGATTTTAATGTACGCTTTAAAAGAACTTGCGGCGGCAGCTTTCTAGCTGTATGTCCCGGTGTTTTGACCACGAGAGATCACTTATGAAAAGGCCCAGCTATTTAAAATGTGTAACTTCTGACAAATGAACGTCTTCTGTACCATAGGAATACAGTAATGGCTTGTTTCCACGCCCATATATACTGTCAAAATTAATACACATTTGCCATTGCTTACACCAATCAACGACCTCATTAATATCCGCGTTTAATGCATGTGCGAGCCGTGTGCTTATTTCGCAAACCTGACCGCTGCAGCAAGTGAAGTGACCATTGTGCTCTCTGCAACTTCATTGACACCATGCGGTGAGAGCACATGACGTACAAACCACTCTCCTCAAAAGATAAGCGCGCGCATCGCAACGCGCTGAGCTACGACCTTTAAAGAGTACACTTCGCACCTCTCGCGCCATCTCGCTAGTGATAACGAGAACATGCTGAAGTCACAGAGCTCTTAGTACCGCCGACGGTAAATCGTGAATATGAATAGCTCGCCGTTAGTAAGCTGCAGAAGGTACGGTATGTGGCCGAGTCAATTCGTGCTGCGCGCTGCGGAGCGAGAGGTCGTAGGTTCGACTCCCCCACGCCGTACTTTTTTATTCTAGGTTTTTCTTTGCCATCTGTCAGTGCATATTTTACAACGTCATATTCGAGACGGATGTACGTCAGTGGAGCCGTGATTGACCTCCGCATGAACAACTTTCTCGTTAGAAACGAATTTTTAGAGAGTCACTCATAAATTAAGCATCAGAGATGTCGCGATAAAATTATGTATATTATATGCTCCAATGTCTTGTCCTCTGATGTGGACATTTTTCTTCGTGTAAATTATGTTTTAAGCGAAAAAAAAAAACAATTTCACTTTTAAGAAATAATACTCGAGTTTGCCACTTGAAAATCAGTATTTATTTTACAGAAAGAAATTCCGATCTAAAAGTTTTGCATTTTCAAAGAACTTATGTGTGACCTTGTGCAGATTGATCTTGGCTCAAAAATGCTAATGGAAAAACAGTTGTGGCAGTCGCTTCTAGCAGACACCAAGGAATCCCTGGTGCTCTGGGAGAGAAACTGCAAAGGAATTATGGCGAATCTAAAACCTGCACAGCTAGTGCACCCCTGGTTCCCCTTACTACTGTTTCATCAAAAAAAAGGTCAACATGGTCAGAGTTACCTTGCACTGCAGCGTGAGTCACTGAATGGTGCTTATTTTTGTTTTGTTACAGGCAAAAACACATTCAGCCAGGATGACTAGATTGATTA
>JALIZH010005251.1:0-10951 GCA_030522465.1 Rhipicephalus appendiculatus | reverse complement strand
TAAGTAGCATGATATACGCTTTAATGACTCGTACTTAGATCGGCGGCTAATGCTGTGTTCTAAAGGTATACCAATCCCATGCACATGCGTCGGAGCGCCGAAGCAGTTAGTAGTTACATGTCTGTCCACTAAGCAGTACGATTCGGGTAGTAGAGAGCCTCAGTTTGTATGTAGTCTTCCCAACGTTTGCGGATACCCGGTAGACGGAGCCGTTGAAGACAGTGGCAGCTGCACATCTTGTGGTGTTTTGTCCAACTACAATATAAATATATATTTTTATTTTCTCAGTCACGTCACTGTTCTTGTCGAAAAAAATGAGAATACTCTGAGCAGATGATTACCTCGCTATCAGTGATTTACACAGCTCTGTTAGTTATAAGTCGCTGTAATGTTACGTTTGTGGGTCCCCAGTTGGGCTCTTTATCATCAGGTGGCGCTACCAGCGCTGTCCGTCTTGCTCATGTCTCCGGTAACCCGGTCAGAATTATGGACCTACGTTGTTTAAAAAGACTCTCCGCACGATGGCCTCATCGCTTTTTCCTTCACTTTATAGAAGCGAAGCTCCTTAGGCTCGCACGATTTCCGTTGTCGCTGTCGTCGTCCTAGGTCGCCGTCGGAACAGCTGCGGCGCCGCTCCGAAACCCTCTCTCAGCAAGCGTACTGATCAAGGTCATGACGTCGTGCACAGAACCGTTCGTAGAGCGCACGCAGCGCGCACACCGACCGCGCAGGTTTTGCGTTGGCGCCGCGCCGCTCGTACCTAAGCGCGCATACAAGCCGTGTACAGCGCGCTGCATTGCTTAGACCGTGCAGCGCATCAAGCAGAAATTCTTTTCCGCAAGCGGGGGAGGGCTTCGACTATAATTTGTGTACGTTAGTGCATGTGTTTGTATGTGTGCGTGTATGTATACACATGCGAAATTGAAAAATGGAGACCCTCTCCGCAACTCCGCGCTCCTGTCTACGGCGATTGACAGTCTACGCCAATGGCCTGTGTGCATAATCCTCCCTTTCGATTGTGCTCCAATTGAGTTTTTCTTCTAATAAATGGGTATGGTTTTCTTCTTGCCGTAAACATGTGTATACTTTGGCCGCTGTTAGCAATTTTTCCGTTAGATTAACGCGCCGGGGCCCAGCTGCGCACTTGTCGGTAAAATTTCAAAGAAAACAGAAAGAGGATTTGGCGTGACAACACGAAACGAGCGTTTACGACAGGTGAGCTGCCTCCAAGCAAGCAGACCAACGCCGGCTCAGCGCATGATTGAGGCTGCGGTATGCCATGGGATCCCCGCCGACCTCTGTTTTTTGGTCTGGTTCCCTCTTTTTGGGCGCAATAAAGAGCTCACCACCATCATCACACCCCTGTTTTTCTCTGTTACACTTTTACTATTTGCTACTTGCGAGCGTCGAAAACAGTGGCATTTTAGCTATAGTGAGGTTCATTGGTATACGTTAAAATTGTTGCTCAGCCATGTCAGCGTCATCGCGCTGCCGCATTACGTTGCCTTGAAGAAATACGATACTTAATATGACCTGCATGTTGCTTCGAGGCTCCTTTTAATGTTGTAAATGCTGTGCGCTTGAAGGCAAGCACACCGGTCACCATACTGGGTTGGATAAAGAGCCCTTAGGGGTATCTCGGAAGCTATCTTACGGACGCTTGCTTTTCGTGAACTTCCAATAAAAAAGGGCCGCTGAGGGCGACATCTGCTCTTGAAACGCAGTAAGCAGCCGAAAACGTAAAGGCGCTAAAGATAAGAGCGAGATTAGTTTGTAAATACGGCAGGAAGATGATTTCTCGTCTAGATAACATAAGTTTATTTCTTTTCCAAAACCTTGTTGCTTTCTGAACACACCTACAACATAATTTTATATTGTCAAGAAACCTAACTCAACCAAACTGTTAGGGAGTGCGCTTTAGATAATCAGGAACTACTTTGTTTAAAAAGGACACAATCTGTTTGTGTTGTTGAGATGTTATAACGTTTTGAAAACATTTAAAGGCAACCCAGGTAATCAAATACCCGACCCTCCGTCATTTCTCTTACATAATAACTGCCATATGATAACTTGATGCATAGAAAAAATTCTTTCATGCGTATGATACTGATTCCAATGAACATTAACAAGGGAATTCACCAATGATATCATGAATATTCGCCACTGGTACAAAAATAATCGTGTGGCAACTAGCACTAACTCGCCACAATTCATTTCTTTTCACTCGAGTCGGTACCACCCCTTTTTTCCATTCCCTTTAGCAATATTGTTTGCCAGCGCATTCTTATTATTCTTCAGGGATCGTTTCTCCCCGTCCAGCTACCAAAAGACCGGCAGTTCTCTCCAATAAAACACAAAAAGATCGTGGCATAATAATGTCAGTTAAAGCTTGATATACTATACCTTCCCGCAATATTTGTTTTACCAACTCGTTCATCCACTTTCCCACTGCGTACTGTATTACACATATACATCTCACATGCGCTCATGTCAGGCCTGTCGTCATTCGTATCGTAAAATTTAGCCCATCGCTCACTAATATATGTTCATTACTTTAAAAAATTTAGTATAAGAATGGCTCTGTAGTTGTCTTCATAACTTGTTTTTCTTCAACCTAAATAAGTGCTTCTCAATGAACAGTTCTCTCGCGACTTTTACGCATTAAGTTTAGATACCATACTGTAACTTTTGGGCATTGTTGTTCAATGAAATACCATACCACTCGGAGCTAAAGAGTTGTCATTTTATTAGCTACCAAACGGTTCATTAACCACCCCACTTGCTCTGTGAGAAAAGACATCCGGTGGATAGCACACACTACTACGAACAGCTCCGCTAAATCTTGCAGTCGATCGCAACAATGAGAGTTTGGAGGCGGAGCGCGAAGTTGTCATTTTTTCAGACGCCCTCTATTCATGCGAAGGCCTCTGCTTACTCTCTTTGGCGCTGTCGGCGCCGGTTGTAGGACGTTGAACAAAACAGAGCATGCTATTGGCCGATAGCCGACATAAATGAACAGCGACGTTTCGATCAGCAGCGTTTCTTGCCAATGCGTGCCGCCACGGGCCGGCGCCACGCTCCATGGTCTGCTTAACATTACACAGTGAGCCACACTAGCGCACAGAAATCACAATGCGGGAGAGCAATCACGTTTTATGACGTGCGCTGATGCTACTTCATTCCCACGTGCCATTAACACTGCTTAGATTCCAGCGATCACGTCGGGATGAGATAAGAGTAAGCGGTTAAAGGTAAAGCCTTTCGTTTTGGGGGGCTTTATATTAAGGTTTCAGAACTGCCTGTAATTCCAGTCTTTCTCGATGAATCCGAGAACCTTCTGCGGCAATCGATTCGTGCGGTAATAAACTCTGATACTTAGGTCCTTTGATGATTACTTAAAAAAGTGACCAAGAGCCTCTTTGAGAATTTCTCGTTCAGTCTTTAAACAATGTGTCTCTGACGTGCATTGCTTTACTTTCTTAATGTTTCTAGTTTTCAATATTTTTTGCATAGTCCTTAAGTACATATTGTTCCTGTTTTCAAATCCCACATATTTTCTGTATTTCTATAATTACTACCATACACACAAAGCTGTGTTTGTATAACTTTGTTTACCTTCACCTAGTTTTTTACGAGACACCCTTCTCCAGCCGTATGCCATGGGACGTCCTTTTGATCAGCTTACTCTGCTTCTGTTTCATCATGAGTAAAGGAAAATAATTTATGTTGATTTCTTAATTGAATGATTGTACAAGGAAACTAATATTTCCTCTTAGGTTACAACACCGCAAGATAACAAATTAAACATTGATAGTTCATGTGCGTCTCTAAAGTGAAAACTTATAGGAGGCTTACTTCTGCACTGAAACACAATAAAAAAAGGCATTTTTATTGCTAGGAGAACTCGTATATCGCCATAACTAACACATTGGGTTCGTTTGTTAGCGACCTGCACGTGCACTAATTCCGTCAAAGGCCCACACGGAGGTTGCACGTAGCCAAAGAAAAAAAAGCTGGAATGATGAGAATTCATAGAATTTGTTAGTGCTGCCTTTAAGCAGCTTTTCGTTTGTTTATCCATGTTGTACCTGTAACGATATTCATTAGTAAACAGCAAACTCACTGGTAATATCATTTCAGCTTGATTAATGACAATTTGTGGTGCCAAAAAATGTCTGTGCTTGAACACATTTCTTAGACGTGGTAGATTAGAGGAAGAAAGAACATCTCGCTAAGATAGAGCAAGAGTGAAAAAACTGTGCCCATGTACAGGGGTTACATGTGCATATAAAACAATTTGGAGGGAAGGTCGACGATAAAATGACATTCGAGATTGCCAAATTTTTGTAGATGAAAGACATCGCATGCCAAGAAGCTGTAGAAATTGGGACGTTTGAGTGAAACTGAAAAAAATGTATAAAGCGTGTTGTCTTACCTGTGTATTGGGTGGGCACCATGGTCATGGAAAGGCCAGCTCCCGCTGTTTCGTCTTGCTTAAACGTAACCGCATATCTTGCATCATGCGTCGAAAAAAACCACCTAAGAAAGAGCCGACAAGCAAGCGAGAATCATTAAGAATGATAATCAATATTTTGTTTTATTTATGTGAGGGCCAAATCAAAGTACAGGGCCTTTGTAATTGTGCGATTTGAGAGCACTGTAAGCATAAGAAATGTAGAAGGAATATAAGAGCCAATCCATATAAAACCAAACATGGAAATGTCGACCAACGAACACATACGCGATGAACTACTATAACCAACCACCTAAAGACACACTGTTGTGCTAGACTAGTAGACAAATAATATAGCTCTGTCAATATGCACCATGAAATTGCACAAAGTCAGTGGCTGTACAGACAACACAAGAAGTCATAACTGCATTTTACTGTCGGGTTCATTTAGTTATCATTTTATAAATGGTCTGCCAACATACTCACTCGCAACCCCTCAGTTTGTAGCTCTGCATGAACACATGTGAGGCTGTTGTTTCACTTCCTGCAGGCCTGTTTTCACTGTTTGCTTCGGTAGATCGAGCAGCTTCAACTTGTTTTGTTTCTATGCATACCTTTTCTTTGCCACCAACAGCATCTTTGTAACTGCGCTGACGCATCCAGTATGGACCGCGACTTTTCATTTCCTGAAAAATGTAATTTAGCGAAGCATATTAGGATTTAGCCATATTGGTATATGGCTTCATAAATAGAGATTGTGCAAGTACGTACACATAAAGGATGATATCTTCCGAAGGACAAATAAATAAGTCACACGTATATATTCGTTGCTAATTGACATGCTTTGAAGCGTTCATATTGAACGTCGTTATTCACACTTCTGTTGACTCACAACACACATGGCTTCTGAAAATATACTATATCACCGACAACTTCGATCTTTCTAAGTGCACACAGTAATAGATCGAAAATTCGGATTTCGCGGCAACGGAAAAAATCTGCGAATTAACCGAACGCCGAATTTTCGTTGCGGAGAAGGGCTTTTAAATTTTGCGAAGGCGGTCAGTTCCAGTTATCAAGGAGAAAGCCATCGACACCTCATCAAGCGCTAAAAGTGAACGTTGGCATGAACGCGAGCGATGCAAAGATCATCATATTATGACCACGTCACCCCATGAAATCATCATGACGTCCTAAACCTCCAGAATTTGATACGTTATAAAGTCATAGTGCAGTCACTGTGGCATGACAACGTGACGTCGAATGATGACGTCATTACATGACATCGTCCCTTGATCATAGGTGGGTCGTACAAAACCACGCTGGATAAATAATCTACCGAAGGCGGGGGGATCAATGCAATAGGCTGAAAGGAAGAAAAAGAAGATGGCTTTCGCCTTCCAGTCATTAAGCCAATGCCCAAGGAACCGGGCGAGTTTTCCCGATAACAGTGAATGGCTGGATGGATGAAAGAACATCGCCTTAGCAACGGTGCGTGCCGACCGCGTGATAATACGCTGTTGCCAGATGTATATTAACTATTTCAGGTACCGCAAGTGTTAAATCATGCTCTTTGGCGCTAGTGGTCGTGATGGAGATGTGTGACTAGGCGTCGACGAAGGTACATTCGTCAAATGGCGCTATAGTTGCCAAAGAGCATCAGACATCGTGCAAGCTCGCATACAACGATGTACGTCGTCATCATCATCATCAGCCTGACTACGCCCACTGTAGGGCAAAGTCCTCTCCTATGTTCCGCCAATGAACCCTCTCCTGTACTTGCTGCTGCTACGTTACACCCGAAAAGCTTCTTAATCTCATCTGCCCACATAACTTCCTATCTGCCCCTCACGCGTTTCCCTTCTCTTGTCTGTGCAATGTACAATGAAAAATGTACAATTGTTCAGGTGTTTATTTGCCGGTACTCAGCGAGAATGCGTAATGGCGACAGGCACGGCCAGGCACGGACTCTCAGCGCGAGCGGCGTCCTTTTGGAGATGACCCTGTTGATTATTTGCACGTTCCGGGCTGGGTCGAGGAACCGAGGAAGAAGAAGAGCGCGAGAGCACGGGAAGCGGGGACGCTCTGAACTGAAGGCGGAGCGCTTCGAAGCTCATGTGAATAAAACGTTTCTTTGTCTTGTGCCTTTAAGACGGAGTTGAGTCTGTTCGCAGTGAGTGGAACGGCCATCGTTCAAACATTTGGTGCCGAAACCCGCGATTGAAAACCAGGGACATACGGACGGCTACCAGTCAACTGCACCGGCATGGACCGACTGAAGTCGAAGCGGACGTCGCGGCGAGCACAGAACACAAAGATTATAAACGAGGCAAGTGCTCTTCTCGCTAACGACTCTGCAACTTATGATCAGCTCAATTCCATTTATGAGAGGCTGAAGGCTAACAACGACGAGCTTAAGACCTTGAACAACGAGATCGAGCAGCACATTCCTGACGATGAGTTGGAGGCCGAGTATAATGTCGTCCTGGAATATGAAGACAATGCTACGCGGATTCTCGCAGAGATTACCAGTAAGCGAGATCGCATGCTACAGTCGTCGTCTCAAACCGAAGGAACTGTCGCCCAAACAGTCGCAGCACCATTAGACGGAACTGGAGTCAGACTGCCTAAACTGACAATAGCTCCTTTCTCTGGGGAACTATGCAAGTGGACAGAATTTTGGGAGCAGTTCGACCATATTGTTGAGTTGAGTTTTGAGTTTGAGTTTATTCAACCACGTGACAAGTACACGAAAATACACTGTATGCGTGGTTTGGTGTAAAGGGATAAAAGCTGCATTTCACAGCTTGACTGGCCCCTTTACCCAGAGAAAAAAAATCTAAATTACAAAAACTTAAAAGATTACAGGCAGCGGAAAGCGACAATGCAAAGAGAAACACGCATGTGGCCCATGACAGCAAATAACAAAATAAAAACTCTGAAATACATACAAAACTATTCATAACAAAGCAATGTAATAACGAATGGAACTACGTAACCATTAGAGAAATCAACCAACATTCATGAACAACAAAATCAGCACATCCAATTTAACATGTCAGTTTTAGATAATATACGCAGATTATCAATAGTTAATTTCCATTTATTCATCGCACTCGGAAGACGGTAACGTAGTGTTTCGAAACCATAGTTTGTGCGTGGACATGGTACATGCCAAGTCTCCGTATACCGAGTAACGCGACTGGCAGGATTTGGTTGCAAAGCGGCCAAAGTGCGCAAAAGGATACTTCCTCTGCGTATTTCTGATTTAAAGGCTGACAGAAGTTGGTATTCGTAATAGCTGGTAATTCTTAAAATTCTATATTTTGCAAATATTGAAGCAGTGTGTGCGTTGTAGTAACACAGTAACATCCACATCACGGCCACAGAGAAGTTTCATTATCTGCGACTGTACTTGAAAGGAGACGCTGCATCGGCAATAGCGGGCCTTCCGACGACCGAGAGCTGCTACGACGACGCCATCACCATGCTACAGAAGCGCTTTGGAGATAAGACGCGACTGGAGCAAGAGTATTTTGCCAAGCTACGGATATTGAGCCCTGTTCGTTCGTCAAATGACACCAAAGCCCTGCGCAGCTTATACGACCAAGTTCTCGTAAACATCCGAGGCCTCGAGACTCTTGGCGTTCATAAGGCATCTTTCTCATCTATGCTCTGCGACATTCTACGACATTCTACTGGAATGCCTAGAGAAGAGTGATTTTAAGGATGCCGGAGGACGAGAACTCGGAACAACCCCAATGGAAAGTGAGTTGACGTGTTCTCGCCGTGGGAAACCGACGTCGTCTGTGCTTCACAGCAACTCAGTACGGGAAACAAAGAAGGACAACTGCGTCTTCTGCTCGTCCAGCCAACACAAAACTGAATCGTGCACCGCTGAGTTGCCTCTAACACAAAAGAAGGAACTACTTTCCAGCGACAAAAGGTGTTTCCGCTGCACCACCAAAGGACATCGGGCACGGGAATGCAAAAGGAAGATCTCCTGCTCGCGATGCAAAGCTCGACACGCTACGAGCATGTGTGACCCCGAGAGGAGTGCGCAGAGAACAGGCTATGTCGACAAGAACGATGAACAAACTTCAACAGTCTGTGCATCACTTGGAGGACGACCCGTAAATGAAGGCTCCATCACCTGCGTCTTTCTCCAGACTTTCTGAGCGTGGGCCATAAACGATGACACCTGCCGCTACATACGAGGAGTTTTCGACGGTGGCAGCCAGAGAACCTTCATAACTGAAGCTTTGTCCAGGCATCTGCGGCTGAAAAGCGTGGGAACAACTCTGATAGCCCTCAACACCTTCGCAAGTCCATCAGCTCAAGAAGCTAAGAGGCGTCGAATTGTCGAACTGCGACTGCGGAGTCACTTTTCTGACGAGGAGATAGCCCTAAGAGCGATCGAGATTCCACACATCTGCCAGGACATCGAAGAGACTGCAATGGACGTACCCTTCGTCTCCCTCTCTCAAGAAGCTCGGAAAGGATGTCCCCGATGAACTGATACACAAATCTGTCATCACGAAGAGTGGCATCAGCGTACTGATCGGTTTCGGACGGTGCCGTCCGAAACCGATAAACAGATTATAATGGCTGTCAGACGGCTTGACTTGGATCGGAACGTGCTCTCACGACAGTCACGTGTTTGTGACGTTAAGCACGGGAACCGACGGGAACACCCCCGTTCTTATTTGGAATGCGTACAAAATCGGGCCACTGATTTAAGCAAGACCGTGCCACTAACAAACCACTAGAAGGCTCTCGAGAGTGCCACCCATTTCTAAGTTCCAAGGCTTCGCCACAATTACCCCGGGTATGAAAAGGGAGCCGCCGGGAGACCTAACAGCATGTCACTATGAGCGGGTCATAGTAGGCCTTCAGGCGCTGACAATGTCGCACCCTCGACGGCGCATGTCCGAAGATTGTTCGATGGGTTCGATCAGGTAGTCGACCGGAGATGTGCGCTCGATGACACGGTAGGGGCCTTCGTATTCTGGCAGTAGTTTGGAAGAGAGGCCAGATGCAGAGGTAGGGACCGAGAGCCATACGAGCGCTCCAGGGAGGAACGTGGGCTCAGAAGTGGCGGAGCCATCACGACTACTCTTCTGCCGCTCTTGTTTATTCTTCGTGAAGGTCTTGGCAAGCTCGCGACACTCTTTAGCAAGCCTGGCTATGTCAGAAATAGGGGCACACTCCAGATGGATCCGGCGTGTACGGGAGTATCGTGTCGATGGTGTGCGACGGGTGCCGTCCGTATAGTAAGAAGAAGGGCGAAAAACGAGTAGTGCTCTGAGGGGCGGTGTTGTAAGCGTAGGTGACGAAGGGCAGTATAGCATCCCAATTCGTGTGGTCGGAGGCGACGTACATCTAAAGCATGTCGCCGAGGGTGCGGTTAAAGCGTTCGGTGAGGCCATTCGTCTACGGGTGGTAAGCAGTAGTTTTGCGGTGGACAGAATGGCACTCTGCTAGAATGGCTTCGACGACTTCCGACAGGAAGACACGGCCTCGATCGCTGAGAAGTTCCTGGGGTGGACCGTGACGCAGTATAAATCGGTGGAGCAGGAAGGAGGCAACATCGCGGGCAGTAGCCGCAGGGAGGGCGGCGGTTTCGGCGTATTGCGTTAGATGGTCTACGGCGACGATGGCCCAGCGGTTACCAGCCGACGTCAGAGGGAGTGGTCCATACAAATCGATACCCACGCGCCCAAACGGACGGTCAGGGCAAGGTAACAGTTGTAGACCGGCTGCGGACATGTGTGTTGACGGTTTGCGGCGTTGGCAATCGAGGCAGGAGCGAACGAACTTCTGCACGTAGCGGTACATCCCTCGCCAGAAGTAGCATTGGCGAATGCGGTGGTACGTTTTGGATACCCTAGAGTGCGCGCATTGCGGATCAGGGTGGAAGGACTCACATATTTCCGACCGCAGACTGCGGGGCATCACGAGTAGCCACTGATGGCCGTCGGCGTTGTAATTGCGTCGGTGCAGGAGGCCGTCACGTATGGCGAAATGGTGAGCTTGACGACGCAAGGCGCCAGTGGATGGTTTTGCGGACGGATCAGAGAGCAAGTCGATCAGCGGGGCGATCCGATTATCCCTTGCGCTGTTCGGTAGCGATGATGTGAACATCGATGACAGAAACACCAATGGAAGATACTGAGCAGGCATTGTCGTCAGGCAGATGGGAGCGCGAGAGGGCGTCGGCGTCAGCATGCTGACGTCCGTTGCGGTACAGCAGGCGGATGTCGTAGTCTTGCAGGCGGAGAACCCAGCGGGCGAGACGGCCTGAGGGGATCCTTCAATGACGACAGCCAGCAGACTGCATGATGGTCGGTGACGACGTCAAATGGGCGACCATATAAATAAGGTCGAAACTTTGTAAGGGCCCAGACGATCGCCAAGCACTCTTTTAGGGGCGGCGCTCCTTAGGGCGTAGGCTTGTCCGGCGCCGTTCGTTGTAGCCAACGTGATAACGATGACGAT
>JALIZH010005250.1:0-38629 GCA_030522465.1 Rhipicephalus appendiculatus | reverse complement strand
GTAAATACGGTGCATGCATTAATTTGAGCAACGCAAGCGCTGTATTATGCGAATAGTGCATGTAAAAGATGGCACTGCCTTGCTGCTCATAAAGCTACACTCGTTCAGTTGCTTCTCTCTACCACTTCCCGTGTAAAATAT
Organism: Rhipicephalus appendiculatus; assembly: GCA_030522465.1. Lineage (NCBI taxonomy): Eukaryota > Metazoa > Arthropoda > Arachnida > Ixodida > Ixodidae > Rhipicephalus > Rhipicephalus appendiculatus. The sequence continues at coordinate 38,488 of JALIZH010005250.1, read as the reverse complement.
TTTATTTATATTTGAAACGAAAAAAAGCACAATATACAGACTCTGAATAACAACTTACCTCAGTTACGTTTGCAACCGTGATATTCACAAATATGAACTGCTTGTGGAAATACGTTTCAAGCTGGAAGTGCAAAATGTTGCTCCAATCATCGATTATTCTATCTTGTCAACATGCACGCGTTTTCGCAATATCATTTCGGGCGTTACGTTGCAACGCGTTTTCTCGTATCTAAACACGATCCATTTCTGCACTTTATGTAACGTAAAGGCAACTCAACGACAAAAAATCGTCAAGTGCAGGTTCGTATCCGCTATATTAAAATATAATACAATATAATATAGAACCACAATATTTTGCGATGCGCACCTCTAGCCTTCAAGCACTATTGATTCAAAAGGAATGATTAATGAGCTACGTTATAATTAAAATATTGCGACATTAAACTTAGAATTTCGATAGAGTAAGCTTTAATTCTATATGGTTATATTCTAATGTAGTATAACCACGTCGGCGATTTTCAGGACGTGAAATTTATTTGGACGTCATTGAGTATGTAGCAGAAAGTACACTGATTTGCTATGGGCATTTAGTGGTTGTGCATGGAAGTATAGTTAATGCACAATAAAGCCACTGCTACACGTTTTCCCTCTCACGAAACACAGTCGCTCTGTTTAAGCCTAACTGTGGTTGCGTCAGCTAGAAATATCACTGTGCCTATGTCCGTATGCCTATTGATCACATATTCTCCCATAATCGTATCACCGTGCCATAAGAAAACAATTTTCGCTTGTTTGAGTAGCATGACTTTTAGATAGCGAGAACGCAAATTTCGTGTTACCGTTGTTAACTATCAGGCATTATATATCACAGGAGGCTATTCAAGCGATACCAATATACATATTTTGACACGTCGGTACCACCGTTTTCACCTACCATATTTTTATTAACACGTTATTAACACGTGATCCTGCTTGCCCAAAAAACTGTTACACGTGTTGCCACTCAGCGCAGGCAAAGCCAGAATTCATGGGAACAATGGGTGCTGTTTTAGAGTTCTCGTAAGATTGGGCGCACGACGCGATCAGTTCAGTTTATTCTGGAACCCAAGGAAAGCACCAGTGATATTGTTGGAAATACTTAACCAGGCCTATACAAAAGCCGACGTGTTTCACTGTCGATCAGATTATATCGAGGTGAGGACTGACGAATGAGCTCGCCGTTATCCTTGCATTGTGAGTGTTACTTCTTTTCTGGGCACAGGTTCGTCCAATAAGGAGTTCCATTGTTACCAGCTTGAATTTTCTATCTTCACCGTCACGAGCGCGTGACAAAATGAACGGCTTGTCAGAATTGCACGCAATGCGATAACATTTACGTACGGGAATGTTCGACGCATTTAAAACATAGATATATTTTCGGACCAGCCATATTACTGTTTATCTATTGTTACAGTTCAAAATGCGGACATGTGGCACAGTCCCACATTTAATGTAATAAGTGAATTGGAACAGGAGTAATAATAATATAATCATTGTTGGGGCTTAACGACCCAATATTGTGGGATTAAAAGAGACGCCGCAATGGAGGGCTCCGGAAATTACGACCACCAGGGGGTTCTTTGACGTGCACATAATTCTAAGTGCACATGCCTCTAGTATTTGAATGTGGCAGAGCATCGTCCGGTGGGGCTTCTTGCAGCTTGATTTCTAAGAAGAAGCCAGGTCACGCTGTGCTTTTCCGAAAATCTGTACCATGCAAGACGGCTGGGCAGTCGCGGTCAAGTAGCCTTTCTGGAATTAACGCGTGATACATCGACTTCACAAATACATTTGTCCAGCTGCCTACTGCCATTCTCGGGCGGCAGCTTTGAAAGTGTTCGACGTCACCACTGGTTTGGATGAAGCAGTGTGAAAAAGCAGCTGTACTTGCGTGCAACTAATTTCAAGCAACATACCTTACACATTGAAAGTTCTCTCGCGAATAGAAGACACCGCAAAGCGGCAGGAATGCATCCGAGCTGTAAAAAGTGGGCCATTCCTAGAAGGAGGCCATGATTTCAGTAACAGTTGAGTGCGCGTGTTTGAATGAAGGTGTTGAAATTATTGTGGTCTGTAATGTTTTTCGGGACTCAATTCCAGAACCTGCACATGCGTTGCAGACTCTCCATGGAATCCATGCCACACTGTTTTGCTACATAGTTCACAGGATAGAAACTTTGCAAGGGTGTGAATAATTCGGTAACCAATGTCTCAAAACAATGTGCAGTAGGCTGGCTCGTGATGGCTCTTTTAATAAAATTACTGAAGCAATGACCTGAGTGCGCATTTGTGAAATTCTGTTGGTTAAAGCAGAAACAGGCTGTCCCGGGTTCTGGGAATAAACGATTTCAGGGCACTCTCGTGATGACCACATTTTTTTGGAGAAATGAGCAACCAAAATTTTAGAGAAAATATATATATATTCCGAGGTGAAACGGACGCCTCTCGGCAGATAACTCCTAGCGCAGGTATGTTCCGCGCAAATTGGACAGGCCCCATTACTAATGGATAGTCCACCAAAGTGTCGCGAAATGAACACGATGTAAGACCGTGGAAACGGAGAGTGTGGTAGAGATGCGCACGCTCCTCAAACGGCTCCTCGAGATCGCAGAGAAATCGCCAAGAGCATGCTGCAAGCCAGAGCAGCCGACTCAAGTCGCGGCTTAAAAAAGGAAGCATACTGCTCAAATAGAAAACATTTAAGAAGTGTATACGCTACATTCATGGCCCGCCAAGCGGAGTATTGCGGCGAACGCGCTCGCAAGGGCCTTCGGGCCCACAATCCGGCGGTTCTTGGTCGTCGAGCATACAGGAGACATTCAAGCGACACACAAATGCGTAACATAATTCAGAAAAACGTCAATACATGCACGCGATAAACTGAGTGATTAATATCGGGGCCGTTAATTTCAGCTTTGCTGGTCAAATATCTCTGGAGGGTGTAAGGGCGGTAACTTTATGTGGAAGCGTTGTAAATTTGGTACTTGGAGCAGTTGACTACCATTCCACCAAATGAATGCACACGCACCTAATGCGACTTCAGTAGCGCCTGCAATCTACTTTCCGTCGCTGTCTTCTTCATATTGAAGTTTTTGTGAAGATTCGTAGCCCTTTTTTTGTTTATTTTTTTTTAGCAGTGCTTTGTTTCCGGGGCTGTATCGCACGGCGTTCATTCCACAATTTACGAAAGTTTCATGCCATGATATATATGTCGTGGCAGGTCGTCTTGCGCAGACAAAGTTTTTTTGTATATCCATCAGGCTGGTATACTTTTGGTCAGCGGCATGTCTGACTAAATGGTGTCAGCTTTTGTCTTTGCAAGTTAAGCTGTTGAACTACACAATATGCTTTTCTATTTGTCCTTCTGAATACTTTTTATATCTACTCGCATATCAATTTTGTTTCGGAGTCTCCACATCAGCTCCTCTTAACACTGTCTGAGTGATAAGGTAAAACTTAGATTAAACTATAAAGAGTGGTCTAAAGAATAACTTAGATTAAACTATAAAGAGTGGTCTAAATACAAACCATTTTAAACAGTGCATCAAAGTAGTTTTTGATGTCACTTTCTTTGTTGGCAGCATTTCTGTTAGGGCTTTTGGACTCGTCAACACTTTTTTTTGTAGAACTCATCATACATTATTTGCGCGTTGAACTGTACACCACCTCCAATTGGGAGTGGATTTTGGTCTGTTGAAACATGGAAAAATATTAATTAGAAGACAAATAAGGACCCGCTCCCACTTTCTTTTTTAAAAGAATTTCGGAAAAAGCTGACGAGTGAAGCGCAAATGGAACGTGAAGAGGTTTACGTGGCATTAACATGTCCTAATTACGACATGCGGCAATAGTATACTCCGGATAAAGTTTGGCATCCTGGCGATTGAAGTGTGCACCTAAATCCAAGCACACGCATTGTAACATTTTGGAGCTGTAAAAGTCAGGCAGCCATAACCGGTGCTTAAACCAAACTTCTCCATCTTATTAGGGCTGCACCGCAGACGCGGTTATAACTGCGCTTTTGGGTGTTTTATTAATACTAATAAAACAGAATAAGACAAAGAAGCTTGCAAAGTTGTGCATAAACAGCAATTTTTCTCCTCGAGACCGCAAATTACAGGAAATATTGCGCAAGGCGATCCCGCGTCGAACACACGTACTTTGTCGTAATGAAAAGTTATCTTTTCAGGCATTCCCCGTAATATTTTAAAAGTGAAGCTCTTAAAGCTCGTGGTGAAAATGTCGGGTGTCCGCGAAAAAACCCTCCGCGCCGTTGCTTATCGTTCGCCGTTGCTGGTAAGCCGCGCCCGCCGACGGAGACAGTCCGTGCAGCTGCCGCTTTAAGTGTGCCCACCGCAGGGGTCGAGTACGAGCGACGAAAGGACCACCGCGTTTCTACTAAGTGTGCCACAGTCAGTTTTGCACATTAGTCCTGGCGCTGGAGTTTGGAAATTCTTTCATGATTTGCGACAGGCCGTGGTTAGACCACACTTTGTCTACGCCAAGGAAAGACCTAGCATTAGCCAAGAAGGCCACGTCAAGGCCCTAACATCAGCCAGCTTGGCTGTTTCTCAAGCTTTACAAGGCGAGTGTAAACTTCTCCCTTTCATATTGCGATATCAATTATATGGACAGTCTCGACAGATTTTTGTCGTTGCCGTTGGCGTTGCCGTCGCCGTCATGTCCCCTATAAAGTCCAAAGTGATAAGATCCCCCAGCGCATCCGTACGTTCTATCTGCGGGTAATAGTGCGCGAGCGGGAGGGGGCGCGACGAACGCGGCTGAAGCGGAGATCTAACGAGCCGGCCCATCTCCGTCACTTCGACGCGCACGCGATAAGATCTCCCCGCCTGTTAGACCGGCTGTCGAATGCTTAAGCAGAGAGGAAACGCCCCGCCCGGCTTTAACGAGCGCGAAAAGACGCAAGGAGGGCGGGGGAGGGGGTCCCTCCTTCGAACAGCCACTGCAACCCTTTGATTTTACGAGCGCGGTCGTCGCTGACGCGCGACTTATCTCGCTATGTCAGCATCCGTCAGCGGGCGGCTTGTAGATCCTTCTACGTGCTGCGCTGTCAACGCAAAGAGGATGTGCGAAAAATGTCCCTGGAGCAGCCGTATTTTCTTAAACCAGTGTTTTGTAGAGCTTCGTGTGATCGGATCCAAAAAAGTTATCTGCCAGCCTCACTTCGTGCAGCATTACAATTTGTTGCTATCGGATTCATTGCATTACCCTTGCGGTGAAACAGTGACTTTTTTATTTTATACTCCAATTTACCCCGTCTTTTTAAGCAAGCACATTGATTGATCAGGGTGGTGTACTATGCGGAAAAGAGAAATGACTAGCTATTTGAATGAGTTAGTTTGGATTACTATACTATTTGTACACATGAATACGTTTAGTAGAATGCATTGCATCTATGTTAGTCTCTGAAACACCAAGAACATTATTGCCTGAAGCCTTGAACTTGGGAATGCTGAAATAGTATATTTTAGTGAACTGTAAGTGGTGTTCATAATGTTCGTATTATAATTGAGATAAATCTATAAAACGCATACAATATACTCATCAAAATGAGTCTGCATCTATGTAGTTTTAGCGTTATGTAAAACATCTGTTCCTTCATATGCCACGCAACGCCATTAGCACACCAAAACAAAAATGGCAGTACTGATAAGCACCTAGTTCCGGTAACTCAGCACATGTGACGCTGACGCGTGCCATCTCCTTAGGCAACGAACTTTGCTTCACTCCGCATATTCACCTGACCTCGCATCAACGGACCTGTTCCTCTATCCTCGCACGAAGAGCGCAAGGCGTCTGGACGACGCAGAAGTGAACGCTGAAGTCGAGTTCTTTATGAAATCCCAGAATACAGTCCTACGTTCAACTGCAATGGCATGCAGCAGGATCATGCATCGTCGGCAGCAGTGCGTGACTTTGGGAGGAGGTTATGCAGACAGAAAAAATAAAGTGGTGCTCAAATTTTGTTTCTTCGTCTCATTCATCATGCCGATAACATGAACTTTATGAACGCCCCTTGGATGTGCTCATACGTAGATAAATTTGAGATACATTTTAGCTAGCATAGTCACACGGTTCTTTACGCACTCGCCTAAGACGACTACAAGCGACAAAAAGTTTTCTGTTTCCTTTCTCCGAGCATTGTACTGACGCACCGAGAGAAATGACTAGCTTTCAACCCCTCCGAAAGCTTTTGGCACGTAACATGGTTCTTCATTTCTATGTCATTTTATATCATTCGTTATCAGTTCTTCAGTGCCTCTGGAATCCGCGAACCTTCGACCAAGAGATAACTTCATGTGATGACGTCATCATGTGACGTCACGTTATCATACGTTATCATGACGCCACATAGTGACGTTATCACATGATGATTTTTTACATAACTCGCTGAAGCCGATGGTTGTTTTGCGTTTGTTGAGGCACAAAATGCGCCTAAAAGTAAGGCGACACAAGTTTACGAGCACAGCGTCGTTCACTAGTTCACCATCTATACATGCTCTGTTAGGGAAGAGAAAACTTTAACTGCAGTCGTGTTGAAAGGCCATCAGGAAATTCATATGCAGTTCTTAGACACGAAAGACTCAGCGTAAAATTGGATGCTGATTAGGAATTCGGACCCGTAACCATTGTTTTTTCCGTGATGGATATTCCGTACGAGTGAAGCTAGACAGCGGTGACGTACTAATTTTTTTTTCGATTGACGTAAATGTGAAGACAGGCACATGAGAAGTTGTCAAAGTAAAAATAAACGCCGCTATTTCTTTAGCCCAGCTGGGTTCCTCGAGCGGACAGTTAACTTATTAGTAGTAGCAAGTGATAAGGCTGGCGATTGAATATAATGCATACCGCACTCTACCGTCGTTTACTTGTGCGAGAGCCACACAGTCTCTGCTGATAACTTATACAGTAGAGCGGCCCACATTTACGTGGAGCATGAAGATATCCCGATAAAAGGTGGGCTCGTCTCGTCGAGAAAGTGCAACTATTCGGAAGCAAGTTGCACATCGCCAATGTGTTAAAATCGAAACAAAAAATACGCAGCTGCAAACAACGTGAAAGCGGTAGGAACTGCGCAGCAGTGATTCGCCTGTCCTTCAGCGATAAACTCAAGCAGCCTCTGTTTTTGGGGCTAGATGAGGCACATTATTATGTCAACCTAAACGGCACTTGGGTCGAGAGACGATGGTACAAGCAGACAGGACGAACGAAGCCTGTGAGCATCGCTGAAGGATTTGCGTTCCTTCAGCGACGCTCGCGTTCACGGGAAAGTGTACCGTGGCGTTGCAACCGTGCAGCCCGCTAGGCCTGCATCGCGGAATAGGAAACCTTCATTTGCGATGCGCGGATGCCGCCCTCTCCCCTGCACCTTTTCTTAGTCCTTCCTCTCACATCACTCCTCCTTATCATTCCATGCTATACATGGCTATGTTATACATGGTTTGGTCGGCGTGACGTACAAGGCTATGCTATGCTTTAGCCTCTCACATTCTTTTTTGCCTCCAGCTCACCCTCACTTCCCTTGCTTCCACCCCCTTGCTGTAATCGCCCATGTTATGCAAGATCTTGCCTGCGTGACACCAAGCGATGACATAAGAGGACAGCATACTCCTTTCCTTCTTTCCTGCACATCGCCCTATTTCCCTATCCCACCTCCTTTGTATACACGCGGTTATGCTATAGGTCCCCAGTGCTATCTTCTTTCGTCCCAAGAAGAAAATTTCTGGTCAATTTGTTTCAAACTTCTTTATTTTGCTCTGGAGCGTACAGCAAAAGAGGAATAATTTATTTCTGACGAACAGCGGGAAAAACTGGCTAAACTTGGCTGTCCCCAAATTTGGCCTCTAGGTGCGAGAGTGAGAGCCACACAGTCTCTGCTGATAACTTATACAGGTGTAGAGCGGCCGTAGTAGAGCGGAAGTTCAGAAAGCAGTTTATGTTCTGGAGGCAAAAGAAAACAGTACCTTTTGAGGTATTCACTCCAGATTTATCTCCATGCTCTGTTTTCCTACATTTCCTACTTCATCCAAGCTTAGGAGGTGCAGGAAAGTGCCCTGACAAGGCATACCTCGCGTTTGTCGGGGGGTGAAAAAGAGATCTTGCACCTCTGTCGGCAGGTCGGCCTTTCTTCTCGTTCGTTTACTTCTTCTCTTACTCTTCCTATACGCTCTTCGTTGGACACCGCAGCTTACGCTTCAATTAAAGACGTTGCAGTGTCTGTTTTAGAACTTTGAGTTGAAATCAACTTCGAGTTTTCGAGACCATTGCTTGCTCTTACATTTCATTCACCCATTATGGCCTGCATGCCATATTCAAAAACTGCGCTAACATGCGTGCAGTGTTCTTTGTTGTGCGGAATAAATGCGGTAGTAGGACAAAAGCCGGCCGATGAAATCGACCTTGGTCATGAAGCCTGTTGCACTTAGCAACCATGTCTAGTAGATTCAATTTCTTCTTTTCGTTGTTCGACCACCGGTCACTAGAACCTCCTGGCCCAAATGCGGTCGACGGTACCAAGGACTGACTTGGCTTTCGACTTGAACACGCATATTTTTTTACTAAAGAGAATTAAAGATCAAACCCTCTCCTCCTCCACATTCTTGGACCCCTTGTTCCAGGAATCGTGCAAATTGAGGCATCTTGGTTGGTCCATTGCTTCTCTCACTTTCCCCCTCTGCGTGACTACCGTTGTAAGCATCATTGCCTACAACGGCGACCACGCATAGGGGGGAACATAACAATGTAAAAGTTCGGCATCATTCTCTTGCAGAAATTCTTGCATTTCTTCTTCAGTCAGGTGCTTCCCAGTGATGTTCCGTGCAGGGAATTTTCCCTTTTTTCGGGGAATTTTCGTCCATCATTTTGGACGAAAGGGAAAAAGGGAATCTTTGCGATATTGAGGGAATTTCAGGAATGGTTAAATTCACCTATGAGCACCGATAGATATCGCTGTTACAGAGCGTTGTCGGCTTCTGAAACTGGTTCTGGCGAATGTAGCACGCACGCACAGCCCTTGAGGTTTGTTTCTGATATTTATATGGAGCGATTTCACTCCTGGTGTTAGACTCGAAGCCCGCTATGTGCAATGTACTTAAACTCCATGAGATATGAACGTCACGCTTTTGTTGTACAGGAGTGCAGGCACCAGGCACGATTTCAATTGTCGGAAACACGTCACGCACATACATTTATAGTGTGTGTGTGTACGGGGGCGCGTGCGCATATTACCACTATTGTGCAGGGAAATATGCGGGGAATTTTGTTAGCGTATGCAGGGAAAAATGCCCGAAATAGGGAATTTTCACGTCTCGGAATGGGAATTCTTCGTCGAAGTACGGAACATCACTGGTGCTTCCCTGTCAGTGACAGCGTGTTCTTAACACCCGCAGACCCCGATTGGGGACATGTGGTTTAGAGGTTGATTACCGAAATTTACATCACAGATTATGCCTAAAAATTCATTACAACTTGACTGGAGGCCCTTTAGTAGTGCTGCCACACATACTGGGCAAAATGAAACTACGAGAACCTCAAGAAAAATATAATGCTTCCCGCAAGGACGAAGAAGTTGACGCTTGCAGGTAAATGCCATTTTCAAACACACCGTGCGTCACAGATTCGCGACATGGAGCGCTAAATCGTTGAGTTTAAGTAATGCTCTCCACGTGAGAAATTCAAGTTCAAGATAAAAAAATATTTGCTTCACAATTATCTCCGCATGCTTCAACAAATTGCCCCTAATGGGGTCACAGAGACTGAAGAGGCTATAGATGGTTGTGCCTGCCTAACATCATACATGACTATGCTATGTGTAGCAAGGCCAATAGAGAATTGAGACGACGTGAAGGCGGCCTACGTGGCCGTGTCGATCTCGTCACTTTACTAGGAGGCGATGGCCGAAGCGCAGCGGCGGCGGCTACAGCGTCCAGACCATCAGGAGCGTGAACTTGTTCTTTTGCTGGCTCGTGCCTGGAGCTCTCGGCAAGAGCTGTGCGAGCAGGGCAGCGTGGTGGCTGCAAAATGATGACGATGCTGATGGGCGATGATGATGATGACGCTACATATGCTCAACCCTCCCCCATAATCGTTTCTCTTCTCCTCATCCTCAATACCTTTTCCCGTGCCCTTGCTATACACGGCTATGCTATACATCGTCTTGCCTGCCTGACGCCAAATTTGCCAAAGCTAACATTTACTTTCTCCCTTCCTCCTTTTCATCCTCCTCTTCGTCAATTGCCCTTCCCACCCCTTGCTGTACATCGCTGTGCTTTACATGGATTTTGCCTGTCTAACGCCATACATGGCTATGGATGATTTACCATCTGCCTTCATCCTTTCCATCGTCCTCGCCCTCGCATCACTCCTCCTGACTCTCACTTCCCTTTCCCACCACCTTGCTGTACATGGCTATGCACCATATTGTTTTGTGATATAAGATGACAGCATACAATGACAGCATATTCCCTTCCTCCTTTCTCTCCTTCTCACACACACCTCGCTCCTCCTCAGCCTTACTTGCATTTTCCCGCCTTCTTACTATACTTGGATATGTTACAGAGGGCTATGCTCTAGTAGAGCACAGTGAGTACCACGTAGAGCAGCTCTACGTGGTCTACGTGGTTCTTTCTGCGTCGCACCAAGCGACATGAGACGACGACCGCATACAATGACAGCAAACGACAGAATACGACAGCCCAAACCCTTAAAGTGCTTCGCACTTAACGGAAATCCTTCGCAGATGCAACGGACTGCGACCGTGGTAGATTACTCTTACAAGTATTATAGCTTGCATGTTTAGTTAAACAAATGTTTAGATTACTGAGTGCTTCATTATTTTCCAGCTTATGTTAAATGGGACGAATTGCTAACTGTCCAAGCTCCTTTCTCTTCGCAGTCACAGATCAACAAAGCTTAATAAAAAGATCACAAAGAATTACATGTAAACTCATAACCGTTAGCCCGCATTAAGACATTATTTAGATGCTCCATTATCGCTGCAAGCACCATTATTCGCTGCAAGCAATACTACCGACAACACGTCATCTACATATTTTATATAGCTCATCTACCTGTTTATTTACAGGACTGTATACAAGTCTGAACCACCAAGCTATATCATTCCAGAACGTGTGCGATTGCTGATGTTAACCTTCAACTGGCCATGAAGCGTAATCAACACCACAACACCGCTAAGCAGCCTCAAGTATTTGAGGGCTCTAATAATAACATTTAGGAAGTGAAGTTTATTTTGCAACTACTCGGCCCATCTCGTTTCCTTGAAACAATGATGTTTAATATAGACGCAATGTGTATGTGACATACGTGATGTCTCGATTCAGTTCTTAATTGTAAAACTACATGCGCCTTTTGGAAATATAAGGTACTCTTTTAATTCATGCCTGATCTCTATGATTTTATCGGATGGACTGATACCTTTGCTAATGTTCCTGTATGAATTTGTGAGGCCGTACTTATTAGCGCAAGTTACTGACACCGTATCAGCCATTTTTCAGTGAACAATGCCACCAACCGGTTTATATTATGCATCCAAGTTGTGAGGCTCACAAGTAAAGAGGGCTTCAAAGATTAGACCGCAGTCGCTTAAAATAGCAAACTTAATCAGTAAACACTTATTACAAGTAAACCTTGCGTGCTAACGAGGCAGAGTCCAAAGAAACAATGTTGAATTTGATTGGGTGCACCTTGAACGAATATCATTCAATGTATTTTACGCTCCACTGTTGTCCTGAAGAAAATGAAAAAAAAAAACGCCCCAATTTTTTTTCAATACCCTATCATTCGCCAAATGATTCGCGCTGGGGTTCCCTGTGCCTCATTGAAACTTTGGTCATTTCGCTTCTATTGGCTCATTGTGCTAGAGGAGACATTTTGTAATGTACAAGTGTGTCATCAAATGCTTAATACACTCTGACTGAGGTGTGATAAACTTATTATGTACCTGCAATTTGAAACAACGCGTCAAATATGTGAATTCTTGTGCGAAATATGCACAATGCTTACACTCCTTGAACTTGCGCAGCTCTTCAAGACATTTCTCCCAATCGTTCGCTCGTTCATTTGTCATCCCATTGGAGTTAGAGCCTGAAGAATAGAAGCATAATATTTCGTAAGGCTTGCTGTTGAAAAAAGAAAGAGCACTTCTGAGTACCCTTGTGCGTCGCTTGTGAGGTGCAAGCAAGTAATGCATAAATGGTGGTATTACACGCATTCGCATATCTTTATTTTTCGCTATCAGTCTGCACATGGTCCGCATAAATTTTGAAATGAATTTACATCACGAAGGCGAAAAAAAATTCTTTGCGATTTGCGAGTACCAAGAAGAGCATAGCAGCGTTATTAAACGCTCAAGAAACCATGATGGCTAATTGGCTTTGCCGGTGGCGTTTTTGCGTCATTTGAAGTGCTAAATTGAAAAGTACGTACACAAGAATAGGACTAAATGCATTTTGTGTCCACAACACTACCTTTATATGATTCAATCTACATTCATTCGATCTGCCTTGATATTGAAAATATCAAATACGAAAGCACCTGTCGCTTTCTGTTTTCCACTTTTCCTCTGCAAGACCACACTGAAGAGCCACAGGCACGAAGAAAAGTATCCACATCTGGTCACTCTTTTGCACTTAACTCGTTACTTAACTCGGCAATAGCACTACCATGAACAAACCCCTTAAAACACACACATGCACATTTACAGCACACGTGAATAGTTACACATTGGGTCTGCGAATGCGTGCATACATAAAGTGAAGTGGAATTGCATTTTCTGTGTAGCTTTTCCTGGAATAAGTGGGTATCGTATGACCGGGATTCCAAAAGAACCTTATGTCTTGCTCACGACGAAACTCAACGGAGCCTAATGAGTGCTCTAGCGGCTTATTGTTGGACACCACACTCATGAGCATGACCAGATAGATGATAGCATAGCATGCGCCGATGTTTTATGTACAGCTCATTCTTAACAATGGTCGTTATATGGCAAGTGCGACGCTACAGTGTACCTCCCGAAGCATGATTCCCTTATTCTATAAAAACAATCAATCACGAGATTCATCGTTTTCACAAACAAACAATCACCTTGCAGATTCATATCTAGCGTTTCCCCTGTTAAATACATGAACACCATACTGAATGGTGGATTGCACGAACCATCATTATGGTGGATTACAGTGCTGGAATGTGGTAGCATATAGTGTATGGCTGGATGCTGGCGTATGTTGAATGCAGGAGAAGAAAGGAGCGGGAAACGCTTCTACAGCATCAGAAGGTGAAATATGACTGGACGTTGTACAAGTTCACTCCGACGACTTCGTGATTTACGTCAGAACACATAAATAAATTATGAAAGCTTTGCAAACCAGGAAACTTAGTGTCATATTTCAAGCTTAATGCATCTGCTTTTGTATTCCACTTTTTGTATACCCTCCCCCACTGTAATGCCTATTGGCGCTGCGGGTAATCAAATAAATAAATAAATAAATAAATAAATAAATTACTTTGAAGCGCGAGTTGTACTTACGATTTGGGGCCGTGTTGCCTTCAACGAAGCACGCACAGCAACAGCTAAGAAGAATCGCTAGCAGTGTTTCCATCAAAACGACTCACGTGAATATAATGAAAACTCAGCTGGGTTATTGGCTGCTATTTATATGGGCATATACTAATCATCCGTTGGACTTAAATACCACAATTTCAAACAAAGGTGCCATGAAGAGATCAAGCATGACTTTGTGTCTAGGCGCTGACTCTATATAAAATTAATCGAAAAGAACGAACTTAAAATCTGCAAACGTTCATCGTTGCGGAATCTCAATTTTTCAATGTCTGTTCTAGATCTTTATGGTTTTGATGATTCTTATGCAAACAGAACAGGTGAAGAAGAGAGCGGGGCAGTAAATGGTGTGGAATAAGAATGTATTCTTAAGAGTTCGCATGACAGTGCAGATCTTTGAATAAATGTTCTTTTGGGCAACCGGCTTGCATGTGAAAGCTCAGATGAATATTTTGCAGTGACCTGTCACGTGTACAAAATATAAATCGATGAATCCATTAGGTAACAATATGAGAACACAAACCTATAAAACAACCAACACACAACACAAAAATTCCCCTCAACTTAATTAAAGCTGCAGTGCCGCGGCTAAATGCAGGTCAGTATTCGACTCGCCAGAGTGCAAGAACTAACGAGATAAGAACACTACTATAAAGCGACGAGAAAAAACTTTTCTTTAATGGCATATAAATACTGCACATTTTAAGGTAGCACCTTTAGACATAAGCTTCGTGCTAGTTTGGTGTATACGTCAAGCGAGCTACGATTTCAAATGCCGACCAAGTGCCTTGAACATCTGTATTGTAGGTCAGCACTTTGTCATTATGGTTCCTCTCTCACTCTCATGTCAGTAACACAATACACTCAATAGCAGCTTCCCTGTCGTATTTGTTCGAGAATTATAATCCAAGAAAGGCCGAACATTCATTGAATGAGTAGCTGGATCATACTGGCAAGTTTTGTAGCGTTAGCTACACTGGCCTAGCCAAACCCGTTTCGCGCGGCACATCAAGAGCCGTGCTGCGCATGCGCGAGGATCAGTGATGTCACACAGCTGGCACGCGGGAGGCGCACGGGAGCGGGCATCTCCCGCGCACTCCGCCGCCGCCGCGAGCAACTCACCGCCGCCGGCCTGCGCATTCCAGAGGAGTGACGTCGTAGCCCTGGTAGACGCACTGTCGCCGGTGCCCGCGCAGCTATTCGCCTTCGCTGTGCAGTCGCCGTCTGACACTGCGCTGGAGCCGCTGCGCTTCTGACTGACGTTTGCGGAGAGCGCAAATTCTGCTCAACGGCGCAGAAGATCGGAGAAGCGTGACTCATCGGATCCCGAAGTAGTTGCCTGGCAATTAGCGGTTGAGGGTAGGAAGAATAAACAGAATACTGTGTTGGGGCCATAGAGATGGCAGCGTGTTACTTCACTGATCACCAAGCCGTCTTTGTGGCAATAGAGAAGCAACCTGACGTTGAGCAAAAATATACATGTGCCACATAATACGTATACCGTGTGTGTGTGTCATTGGAGCAGCAGTAAGCATGGTAATCAAGCTAATCCTAGACAATCAGGAAAGCTAAGAATAATCAGCTGAACCTTTGCTAACGCTACGTATATCCTGGCATAGCCGAGCTAAGCCACTGCAACATTTTTTTGGAGAGGGTACTACAGTACGTATTTTAAATTTGAAATAGGACTTATAAATATGGCAGCGCAGTTTTCTGTTTGTTAGATGTTCTGTACATACCATATGGTAATAACGCATATGAAGATAGATGTACACCAGCGATAAGCCTCCTGAATTTGCAATAAAATTCGGCACTTGATATCATCGGTGATACCACTGATATCGCACTATCTTTGCAAGCAGCGTTCTCACTTGACGTGGAAACGTTGAAATGGGCGGCGTCAGTGAGCAAATTTGAGTAAAATATTCCGCTCACGTGACTATATATTTGCGGTTGGCACTATCTGCATACTTTTCCGAGAAGTTGAAGACTAATTTTCATGCGTCTATTAATACCTTAATGCATTGCTCCAGACGTGTGTCCGCTAATATTTCTGCTGCATATTTTACTTGTTTTGCAGACTGATGCTGAATGTGTAAGAAAGAATCTCTGAGTGTACGCAAGCTTGATTGATGTTGATGAACACCTACTGTTAAAGGGAACACGTAAGAACATTACACGTCCTACGTCATTCTCGCTGGAATTATCGCGGAAATATTGAATACTTAATTGATGCACATCCTACACGCGCTAATGTCAAAGGGTAGCTATTGATTACATACATAGGCGTTAAGTCCACCCACATATCCACAAATGCGTGCCACGCCACTTATTTTCAGTCGCGGTGATATCGGCTTCACATGTTCCGCATAAGATATATTTGATGATATTACGATGCCTTCTTTCCGCGAGTCTGTCCAGCTTAGCTGAAATGGTCTCTAATATTGCAACGACATATTTTAAAGCGAAAGCTTTATACGGCTCACTCGAAGCTGCCCTTCACCGAAAACGCATAGTAATTACGAAATCGTCCACAAAGTCTCATGACTATCCACACGCCTCATGGCTGGAGGTGCGTGAGCCACACGTTCAATTCGTCTTTGCGACATATTCGTGACTAAAAGATAAAAAAGCGCAGCGTACGCATGGCTCGGCCTACTGAAGACGATAGAGTCATGCGGAAAGGGCGCGCGATAGAACACGTCAAGCCATTGCCTAGTGAATTGTGTAGCAGCACGAAGAGGCGTCTTAAGCAGACAATAAAGGAAAGCAATAAAAAAGGTTTAGACCCATAAATTACCTTTTCATAACTATATAGTCATCTATTTTGCGATCACATCTTAATAATTAGAACAGAATATGAAGGACAATGTTTGATGTTTTACTTTCGCTCCGTGATTCCAGTACGTTAAGGCCAATGTGGCGCCACGTTTTTCAAACTTTTTTTTTGTATTTTGGGTCGCATTGGTTCTATGAAAATTTCTGAAACTTGCTATTTTAACACATTCTGCACAACCTCCGAATACAATGTGAACGTGATTTAGCGAGAAATGAATACGTAGCCTCCAGCAGACTCTTTCAAAATCGGTGACGTCATGTCGAGCTGGGGCGGGAACTTGAATTCGCCGTGGAAATCAGTGTTTATTTGTGCGTGTTTTCTCGCTTTTGGTACCATGATATTGTAGTTTACTAATAACAAAATATACTTTATTTTTCTTGTGTTACCCAGTAATATGCTTGACCTGTCAATGGATTATAAAAATATGAAGCGGAGAGGTGGGCCGATGCGATAAATAGTTTGCGGGGATAACGTGACCGCAGCAGGAATAGGACCGGGTTAATTCAAGTTACACAGGAGATACGCTCCTATGTTTCTACACTCGCCAGTGGGCGTATTCAGGTTGATGATGACTTTCATCACACCCTCTGAAAACGGAAGCACGCATTGAGGCGTACTTTTGACCACCAAGAACAACGGCGTACACATCGCGTCTTTTTCCCTACTTTGAAGCCGTACTGTTGGTACTTTCAGGTCACGAACGGCGGACACGCTCTCTGCTTGCCATGGGGTTAGTGACAGGAAGGAGTAGAACACCAAGCTTTCAAGGAAGGATACTCAACCGAGCCATGTGAGGAGTTTTGTGGTCTCACCAAAAGTCTGTCCTAGTGATCCGAACTGCTTTTCGAATTGTTACGTGATTGCGCACCGCTTAAAAGAAAAAGACTTGGAACGCAAAGAACCGCACAAACACAAGCGTTCTTTGTGTTCCAAGTCTTCGTCTTTTAAGCGGTGCACAAAAACGTAGCAATGAATAGATACCAACTGGCCCAAGCAAGTACCCTTATATGCTTTTAGAAGCAATGAAAAAAATTGAAGGACACTTTGTACATTCCAAAGTGTGTTCGGCGAAAGCGTGTGGCCATTCCACTGATTATGCCATGTCTTTTTTCTTTTACACTCTCAGTGGCATAAGACACAAACCTAATGGGTGCGTGTTTTCTTCTTTAATTTTTTACCGCGAATCGCAGCGAGACGCGAGACTCATCTTCCTCCCTTCGCATGCGTTAGTATTTTCTCGCGCTTTGCGCATCGTGCAAACGCCATCCGCGTTCCAGCTCTTAAGTTGACGGACCCTTTGTAAATTGGAAAGTGTATTCCGTGAACGCCTGGGTCCATTGAGACGGCGTCGGTCAGAATGATTGCAAACTCTGGTCACAGCGACGCTACGCAAGCAAAGCGCGAGCGCTATAGAGTCCGACGCGACCGGCGTCCGTCTGCGCATCCCGGCGGCCACCTGGCTCAGTGCCAGAGCTCGGATGGACGGACGGACGGACATGGACGGATGAACGGACGGACGGACGGACGGACGAACAGACAGACAGACAGACAGACAGACAGACAGACAGACAGACAGACAGACAGACAGACAGACGGACGGACGGACGCCGGGCGAAGGTCGGACGGACACCGGACGGACGTGAGCATGAGACATTAAAGTCTTTCGCCTTAAAGATTACACCATCCACCGCTAAAGGGAACCATGTGTAGATGCGAAGCAGCGGGCGCTAACGCTTACACTGGCGGCGGCGTTGACGCTGGCGCTCATCGCAGCGTTGCACAGGAGAGAAACCTGGGGGGGCGCAAAGCACGCAGTGATGGACGGTTGTTTCCTACTGGAACATCCCAATCGCTGCTGGGCAATGAGAGACAGAAGACTCGGACTGGACACAGAGACCCGCAGTTCGCTTTTAGTTAACGCGCACGCTGCGAATTTTTCATCGTTCGGCAACGCACAGGAGAAATCTCCCACCGGCACCACCTTGCAGGTCAAGATTCATTGCCATATATACGGGGTGGCCAGTGAACGGTTGTGCAGCGCGAGCAGTCGGTTTTTTCAACCAAGAAACTCGCTAGCAGACGCTGCCTGCGTCGGCGTTGCGTGGCGAGAGAGGGGGGAGCGTAGGAGAGGAGAGAGGGGGGGAGGGGACGCGCATGCGCATTGGGGGGTGTGGTTGCCGCGGGGGGGGATGCCTAGAGGAGAGAGATGGGGGAGGGGACGCGCATGCGCAGTGAGGGTGTAGACGCCGCGGGGAGGGATGCCTAGAGAATAGAGAGGGGGGAAGCGTAGGAGAGGGACGGGCAGGGGACGCGCATGCGCAATGGGGGGTGTTAGCGCCGCGGGAGAGATGCCTAGAGTAGAGAGGGGGGGAGGGGACGCGCATGCGCAATGGGTGTGTAAACGCCGCGGGCGGGAGGGATACCTAGAGGAAAGAGAGGGGAAGCACAGCAGAGGAGGTGCGTGGGGAGGGTTTGCGCATGTGCAGTAAGGGTGGTGAGGACGCACACCACCAGCACTACCGCCGGACGGACGGACGGACGCCGGACGGACACCGGACGGATGGACACCGGACGGACGGACACCGGACGGACGTGAGCATGAGACATTAAAGGCTTTCGCCTTAAAATGTAGAAGTGGTTGCTCCAGCCGTTTCGCGGCTCACTTCATAACAGTCTAGGAAGTCGCTAGCGTAACAATTTCAATGTCAAGACTAGTTGTCTTTTATTTCGTTATCTTAATTGCGATTATCGATGCCCACCGCCAAGAAAATGTTTCTTTTCTCAGTCTCCGTGCCCACTCCACGTGTTGCACATGTTTTCACGGTGTTTCCACAGTGCCATAAATATCAACCCCACCCATTCGGGCTCCTCGTTTTCAAGGGTGCTCCGCAGCTCCTTAGTAGGAGGTGTTTTGATAGCTTGCACGTTAAACACATTTTTGTATGAACGCCCAATGTGCCTAGTTGAAGAGAAGTGAGGCATACAAGTCACTCAGTGAGCCTTTATACATTCGGGTCAACCAGATTATAGGCACCGGCACCTTTCGCGCCTCTGTTCAGGTGGCCGTCCCATGCTGATAACCATTAGCATTACTAGAGGGCACGGCACGCATCTGACGAACAACATGCCTAAGACTTTGCTTGCACCTATGCAGGTTATGCTGTGTCTTTCTGCCATCACATCGCCGTACTGCTTCGGAACTGCCTTCGTTCTGCCCCATGGACAGCAAAGCAAGACTTGGATCTATCTGCCGCTGAATACTCAGCCACTGCGCATGACGTCATCAGCGGCGGATCTACTAAAGGACCAGCACGACAGCAGATTCTTCAAAGGGCACGGCACGCATCTGACGAACAACATGCCTGAGACTGCTTGCACCTATGCAGGTTATGCTGTGTCTTTCTGCCATCACATCGCCGTACAGCTTCGGAACTGCCTTCGTTCTGCCCCATGGACAGCAAAGCAAGACTTGGATCTATCTGCCGCTGAATACTCAGCCACTGCGCATGACGTCATCAGCGGCGGATCTACTAAAGGACCAGCACGACAGCAGATTCTTCAGAGGGCACGGCACGCATCTGACGAACAACATGCCTAAGACTTTGCTTGCACCTATGCAGGTTATGCTGTGTCTTTCTGCCATCACATCGCCGTACTGCTTCGGAACTGCCTTCTTTCTGCCCCATGGACAGCAAAGCAAGACTTGGATCTATCTGCCGCTGAATACTCAGCCACTGCGCATGACGTCATCAGCGGCGGATCTACTAAAGGACCAGCACGACAGCAGATTCTTCAGAGGGCACGGCACGCATCTGAAGAACAACATGCCTGAGACTTTGCTTGCACCTATGCAGGTTGGTTAATTCACAAATTCTGTTTGTTATAGAAGTGATGATCGGTTTTTGTTACTAGTGCCGTGCCCTGGCATATGTTTTAGTATTCTTTGGAATTGTTGTACAACGATTTCGATCCTGCTGTCGGGCGATGTAGAGCAAAACCCTGGGCCTACTAATACTCAAATGCTACAAGCAATTCTAGATAACCAAGCAGCCTCGGACCGTAAGATAGACGCGGTTAAGGAAGAAATCAGTGAATTAAACACTAGAACTGAAAAATTAAGTGGCTATCTTGCGGTAATACAGGAAATGAACAAGCGAATTGAGAACCTGGAACATATCGTGCACGAGCAAGCAGAAAAACTTGCAGATTATGAAAACCGCAGTCGACGCAATAATCTTCTGGTTTTTGCTGTTCCCGAAAGCAAGGGAGCTTCAGCTGTTGATTTGAAGAAAGTTGTGATAGCTAACATCTTTAAAGAAACCCTTGGTGTAGAAATCCAAACGATTGAAAGAATCCAACGATTGGTAAGGAAAAACCAGGAAAAGATAGGCCCATAATTATGAAGTTTTTTGATTACCGCGAGAGACAAAGTGTCCTTCAAAACTGCAAAAAACTGAAAGGGACAGCTATAACCATTAGCCACGACTACGCCCGAGAGACGGTTGAAATAAGGCGCAAGCTATGGAAAAGTGCAGCTTCAGATAGGGCGGATGGTGCTCAGGTTAAATTGGTGGATTAAAATAAACGGTGATATATACGGATGGGATGTCACTCGAGAGGAACGATACCTGTGTCGAACTCGTGTAGATAAACAGAAACAGAGGAATGCTCTTGAGGCTGCCGATGCAGTCATGCGCAGTACAAGAGAAGAGAGCACGTCACCTTACGCGCTAGGAACGCCATTCTCGTCACCACAGTCATAGCTCCGGCTTCTTTCATTTAATGCTCGAAGCACAGTTAATAAAGCAACTGAATTGGAATACATTTTGCTGTCGCGAAGTCCTCATGTGGTGACCATAACTGAAACGTGGCTACACAATTCTGTCCCTGATAACTGTATTGTGCCAGAAGGCTACAAAATGTTTAGATGCGATAGGGACTCGCGAGGGGGGTGGGGTTGCCATCATAGTCAAAAACTCTGTTGTGGCCTCGCAAGTTCAGAGCAATGTACCAGAAACGGTGTGGAGTAGAATAAGCCTTTATAATACAGTGTACCTTATTGGTATCGTGTATAGACCACCTGCCACAGCACCAGAGTATCTAGATGAATTGAATAGCTTTCTTTGTGCCCATGTAAACGGGAACACCAGGCTAATTTTGACTGGAGACTTTAATCTACCTCGTATTAACTGGGACGCTTTTTTGCCTGGTCAGGTCGAGATTGATAGTGGTGAAAAGCTGTTGGAAATTATGTTCGCTCATAACTTAACACAAATAGTGAGCGAATATACTAGGATGACATATTCGTCTCGGTCAGTATTGGATCTGGGGTTCCTTTCAAACAAAATGTGCAATTATGAGATATGTGTTGATGAGGTTGTTTCTGATCATAGATTGTTCTCTGTTACTATTCCACTGAGTGCTTCACGAGCTAGAACCTATAAGACTGTACAAGTAAGGGATTACGCGAATGCAGATGACACTTCCATCCTTGACATGTTGGGGTATTCATTCAGTCAATTTCAACGCGTATCCGAGCACGAAACAGTTGAGGAATTGTGGCAGCGTCTCAAAGCTATTATTAAATATTGCATCGACAAGTCCGATTCCCAATAGAGCGAAGAAGATTAAAAAGCGCAACCCGTGGATAACGCGAAACATTATTCATAAGAAGCGGAAGCTAAAAAAGGCTGCGTAGAAGAAGAAACTATGACTCCGAGGAAATAGCACGTGTACGAAGGGAACTGAAGAAGGACCTAATAGAATCTAAGCGCGCTTTTTTTGGTCACCAGTTGAGTACTTTCATTAAACATTCGCCCAGCAAGTTTTGGCTTTATATGTCTGATAGGCGTGATAAAATTCAGGAGCTGAAACGTGGAAATGAGATCGTGACGCAGAATGTTGATATTGCAGATAGTCTTAATACTTTCTTTCAGTCAGTTTTTACAAGACGCCGATGTCACACTGAAACAGAGGATGCAATACATTACTTATCTGAACCGATGGGAGATATTATTATTAGCCGAGAAGGATTATTAAAACGCCTGTTGTCTCTTGATTCTAAAAAAGCATGTGGACCTGATGAAATACCCACCCCTTTCTTGCAGCGTTATGCAGAATGGATTTCCTACTACTTGCAAGTTATTTTTCAAAAGTCTCTTTGTACTAGTTCAGTGCCATGTGACTGGAGCACCGCTGTAGTTGTCCCTGTGTTTAAAAGCGGTGATCGGTTATCCGCTAAGAATTACCGTCCCGTTTCGCTTACGTCAATTTGTTGCAAAATATTAGAACATGTCATAGTCAAGCATGTCGTCACATTCCTGCAAAATAAAAATTACTTTTATCCTTATCAGCATGGCTTCAGGAGTAAAGTCTCAACTACAACACAGCTTACTGAAACGGTGCATGACTTTGCGTCAGCTTTAGATATGCATGAACAAATTGATGTCATCTGCATAGATTTCGCTAAGGCCTTTGATAAGGTGTCTCACGACAGATTACTGTATAAACTTCGCTGTGCTGGATTCAGTCAAATTTTGCTTAGTTGGATTAAAGCGTACTTAAATGACAGAAAGCAATTCGTGAAAATTGAAAACTCTATGTCTAGTTCGTTAGAAGTGTTTTCAGGAGTACCACAGGGCTCGGTTCTTGGGCCCTTGTTACTTTTTGATATATGTCAACGATATTGCAGATATAGCGAAACCTCCTGTAAAGCTCAAACTGTTTGCTGATGATTGTTTAATTTACGCGCGAGTGATTCATAAGAACGACCAGTTGAACATTGCCCAATGCCTGCAGGAATTACACTTATGGTGTGAAGCTTCGGGAATGGAAATCAATTATTCAAAGTCAACCGTTACCCATATTTCTAGAAAAAAAGCCATAATTCCATTCGAATATGGTATCGGGACTGATACCTTGTTGACAGTGAATGCGTTTAAGTACTTAGGTCTCACAATTACGAATAACCTAAAGTGGCATACGCATATTGATAACGTTTGCTCGAGGGCTTCACAGAAGTTATATTTAATACGAAAAAAACTGCAGGGTGCAAGTATGGACGTAAAACTTCTTGCTTTTAAAACGTTTATACGACCGATACTAGAATATGCCAGTATTGTGTGGAGTCCTCACCAGAAAGTGTTGGTAAATAAACTAGAACGAATACAACGGCTTGCGGCTCGCTTCATATGTTCAAAATATAAGAAGAATGACTCAGTCACAGAAATGCTACATTTCTGTGATTTGGAGACACTGCACAAACGCAGACTTCAAAATAGATTAAAGTTTCTTTATCAATTAACGGAAGGTGAGATTAAAATTAAAAGAAACGACTACTTGCAACAACCTGGGAAACGAAGGGAGAGGGCAAACCATTCACGAGTGCTGAAATCTTACTTCGCGCGAACGAAGATGTATCATTATTCTTTCTTCCGTGATGTAATCGAGGAATGGAATGGGTTGCCAAGTGATGTAGTCAATGCAAATGATATTAATAAATTTGTGCACTTACTTGGTGTACATTTTTTGTATAATTGTATGCTTAAGTTATTGTTGTAAGATGTATAATTTATGTGCCTACTTCATTTGTACAGTGTCGTACCTCCCTGTAATGACCCTCTATAGAGGGTTAACAGTATTTCTAAATTAAAATATATATATATATATATATATATATATATATTGTGGGCATTTGTTATGTACTTCTTCCTCACCTGTGCATTATCATAATCATCATCATCCGTATGTGTCTCAGTCCTCATCGTCACCGTGCCATCATCATCGGGTGTGTGCACGCTCTTCCCGTTCGCTTCCGAGGCCTTGCGTCGAATAAACGTCGTCCCAACCAAGAGGTCATACGTGGTGGAGGTGGATTTTCGGTCCTCGGTCCTCTCACAGCCCGTTCTACCCCCTGGAGCTTCGTTGAGGCCGCCGCTTGCGCCCACTGTTTGGCAGCATGTCGCAGAACGAGCCTGCCGGCACTGATGCCTTCTTCACTGTGCCGCCGCAAGCTGCGCTTCCTGTTGTTATACCCGGACACCAGCGTGAGCCCCCGCTCTTTGCTGGTCTTCGTGGAGAAGACGTCGAGGACTGGCTCGATGACTACGACCGCGTGAGTGCCGCTAATCGGTGGGACGAGGCCGCCAAACTGCGTTACGTGCCTTTCTATCTGACCGGCGTCGCGAAGACATGGTATTTCAACCACGTCATTGACTTACCCGACTGGGCAACGTTCCAGCAGCAGCTCCGACATAATTTTGGCACACCGGCCATTCGGTCCGCAGTCGCGAAGAGGACCCTTGATACTCGCCAACAACATCCCGGTGAGTCGTACACATCGTAGATTGAGGATGTTCTCACGTTATGCCGGCGTGTCAATTCGTCGATGCCAGAATCGGACAAAGTACGCCACATTTTGAAAGGTATAGGAGCTGTTGCCTTTAATGCCCTCGCTGCACAGAACCCGGCTACCATCGCTGACGTCGTCACGACATGTCAGCGCCTCGATGCACTGGACTCGGTTCGCCTCCAACCAGACATTGGCGAACACACCTATACGTCTCAAAGACATCTCCGTGACCTCATCCGGGATATCATACGCGAAGAGCTCCAGTCGATGGGCTTCACACCTCCTTCACCGTGTTCTACACAGTCTTCTGGAGCGGCCTTGCGTGACATCATCAGGGAGGAACTCACATCCCTGACCGGCCCTGCGCACGTGCAGCCAGCTGCTTCTAGGCCCATACCAACCTACGCTCAAGTTGCTGCCGCGTCTCCCAGCGACGTAAACGCGACGTTGCCGCTACCGTCATACGCGCCGATTGCTGCCGCGCCCCCCAGTCACCTTCCGTTCGATGCCGCCTGACCCATCATCGGCCCACCTGACCGCCCTATCTTCAGGGTGCTCCGAACGCCTTCTACTGGCAACCCTGGCGCTCGTCGCGCCCTGTCTGCTATTACTGCGGGTATCGCGGCCACATATCTCGTTTCTGCCGAAAGCGCCAGCAAGACGAGCGTCGTGGTTACGACATGCGTGAACGGGATTTGTCCACCAGGGCCTCTTATCAAGGTCAGCGTTATTCGTCGCCTTCGCACCGGTCTCCATCTCCGCCTGCATCGGAAGCACCACGGAACAGCCGATCCTCCAGACGCCGCTCACTTTCGCCCTTTCGCCGCTCCTCCTCTCCACTTCGGCCCGCTTCATTCTTCACTGATTCGGAAAACTAAGTGGTGCAGTTTTTGGAGGAAAAGCTGCATTTCAAATCAGGACTGAAATTCCTCCATCAGGCCCGTGCAACATGGTTTTTGTAGTAGTGGAAGGAGTTAATGTAGATGCTTTGGTGGACACGGGTGCGACATTTTCCGTTATACGTGCTGATTTGTGCCAACGTCTGAAGAAAGTGGTGACTCCTTACGATGGACCGACGTTAGTTGCTGCCCAGGGGAACACCATTCGTCCATCCGCGTTTTGTACTGCCCGGGTTTTTATCGACGGCATTCGCCATCATATCCAGTTTGCTGTCCTGTCCCGCTGCTCTCGCCAACTAATTTTAGGGTGGGATTTTCTGTCATCTGCTTCCGCATCTATTTGTTGTGGACAACGCGTCGTCCACCTCACTGACACCGACTACATGCTCGACGACGACACCCAGAAGCCACTTCGTCTGATCGCTGCGGAAGACACCGAACTGCCACCACTACAAGAGCAAATTGTCACCATTACGTCCAGCGACATCTACCACGGCGACGTATTGGTCACCCCGTCACCTCTTTGCGCTCTTAAAGGCATAGTTCTTCCGTCCGGTGTCGTTCGTTTTCGCAGTGGATCTACATTCGTCACCGCCGTGAATTCTTCATCGGACAAGATTCTACTGCCAAAGAGCACTACGGTGGCTCGCGTTGCCGACCACGAGCCTGCATTCGTCATGCCACTTCAAGCCGTCGCATCAAAAGTTCCTTCCATCGGTGAGCATGCTTCTTCCTCCGCCTTTACCGCCGCCATCAACAACGACTTAACAGCTTCACAGACGCAGCAGCTGCTTGCATTGTTACAGAAACACGCAAGTTCTTTCGATGTGTGCTCGTCTGCGTTGGGCCGCACTACCACTACAGCGCATCGAATTCAGACAGATGGGACATCTATTGTACACCGCCGGCCCTATCGCGTATCTCTCGCTGAGAGAAAAATTATAGAAGAAAACGTTGCCGACATGCTCTAACGGGAGGTAATCCGCCCCTCATCGAGCCCTTGGTCGTCACCTGTTGTTTTGGTCCGTAAAAAGGATGGCTCTGTGCGTTTTTGCGTGGACTACCGGGCGCTCAATAAGATCACTCGCAAGGACGTGTACCCCATGCCACGCATTGACGACGCCCTTGATTCCCTACAAGGCGCGCAATAGTTTTCGAGCCTCGACTTGCGTTCAGGGTACTGGCAAATTCCCATGCATGAAGGCGACAAAGAGAAAACAGCGTTCGCAACCCCCGACGGGCTATACGAATTCAACGTGAT
Source organism: Rhipicephalus appendiculatus (assembly GCA_030522465.1). Classification (NCBI taxonomy): domain Eukaryota; kingdom Metazoa; phylum Arthropoda; class Arachnida; order Ixodida; family Ixodidae; genus Rhipicephalus; species Rhipicephalus appendiculatus. Next base: position 11,503 of record JALIZH010005250.1, on the reverse strand, counting down.
GCCTTTCGGGCTGTGCAACGCACCCGCGACTTTTGAGCGCACGATTGACACCGTGCTGCGAGGCCTGAAATGGAAAACTTGCCTTTGCTACCTGGACGACATTGTTATCTTTTCGTCAACGTTTTCTCAGCACCTACAACGCTTGGATGAAGTTCTGACGTGCCTTGCCGGCGCTGGTCTCCAACTGAACACAAAGAAATGCTGTTTCGCCAGCAAATCTATCAAGGTCTTGGGACACGTCGTTAGCAAAGATGGAATTCGGCCAGACCCTGACAAGATTGCTGCGGTCCTTCGCTTTCCGCGCCCCGAAAGACCGAAGGAGTTGCGGAGTTTTCTTGGCCTCGCCTCCTATTTTCGTCGGTTTATCCAGAACTTCGCCCCAATAGCTGCTCCACTACACCAGCTATATATATATATATATATATATATATATATATGGGTCATTCCATATCAAGTGTACCAGGTCAATTTTCGACCATCTCCGATCCTGCTGAAAAAAATTATCCAGGTATAGGCGAGTGTGATAAGTAGTTACTGAGGCGTTATTTTTCGCAAAAAAAATTTTGTGTTGCCTAGAGGACGCTTCGAACTTTTGACACCCAAGTGAAACTGTGTCGCGCTAAATAATTTGTATAAAATTACTGTTCTGAGGAATTACTACGAAACAATTTTTTCCATAATTTAAAGGCGCTGATCTTTCATGACAATGATAGTTTATTCATTTTAGTCTTAACTTTCTTTATTTTTGGTTTTGGCGAAAAATTGCAATATGCTGCATGTTTAGCGTATTTTATAAAAAGCACAGATTTTTTCGCGAGTAATATATTCACATTATGTGTTTCACGGGTTCCTATAATAAATGATGAAAATACTTCGGGAACGTACAAAGCAAAAATATTGCCACAATATTGTGACAAAGTTGGAAAAAAATCGCATTTTGACTCATGTTGAGGCTTCATTTTCTCAATGTAGCGGTCCAAGTAAAAATATGGCTTATATAGTGTTGCATAGTATGATCTGTTGGCAAGACATACAGAAAGTTTCAAAAGAGTAGATTTTGTTTTAAGGGAGAAAAAAATTTTCCAGCTGAACAACTACAAGGTAGTAGAAAGTTTGCCTTTGCCTCGCCTTCACTGCATAGCAGGTCAGCGCAAGATTCTAGCGGGGGGTGTTCGGCGGCGAATAATGCAAGTCATACAAAAGCTTGCCACTTGTTTTGGTAATACTGCTGTACAGAACACCAAAAAAGGCAATAGTGCTAATTTTGTGGAACGGTATCTTCCCACTTGGACCATCATAGGGCAGGTTATACTCAACCGCTTCATAGTCGCAAGGGGCAGAATTATATTGCAGTCGATGGCCTGCAATACATTTGGGTGTTGTGTTTGGCTTCTGATAATTAATGCACATGGTTTTAATAATAATTAATGACAAAATTAAGGTATAGTTTACTTAAGATGTTTTTATGATGCAACAGGTATAGGCCGATGCGTGATCGCTTATCAGTGGTTTGCATGATGAAATTATGTATGCTAGGTGTACGCGTTAGAGATGATACGACATCGTGCCCGTAAATGACACTTCAGTCACCATTTCCGGTGGGATTTGAACATTTTCATCACCCTATTTCTTAATTGTCCGAAGGTGCTGAGAATGTTCTAATTAAACGCCCGTCCGGTAATGGTGAGGGACTTTAGCATGTTCAGCACCCTACGACCTTTAAGAAAAAGATGGATGAAAATTGTAAATAGCAACTGGAAATGGCGCATTAAGTGTGCATAATTTAAGTATGCATAACCAACTAGCCCAGTCAGCTACACTCTTAATTTATTCAAGCGTATTCTGCTAAATGATCAAAATTATTCGTGCTGTATTGTGAGTTGCTGAATATCAGCTTCAAGCCATATTGGTGTGGACTCCCTCAAATTTCCTGGCAGTTCAAAGTAGTTTGATGTATTGGTTTAGGTGTAACAATACTTTGCCATTCTAAGACAGTGAATCACTATAGCAAGTAACGGTTTATCACTGGAGCATGCAACTTTATCGCAAATGTTATTCACAATATTCATATCACAAACGATAAAGACGAGCAGGTTAATTTCATGGCTTGAGCTACAAGATATAATACAACAGTATTGTCAAAAAATTTCTCCAAGAACACTTGTCACTAAAAATCCATTTCTACGAAAAAAAAAACTAAATTGTTTCTGCTTTAGGTGTACAGCGTCATTCCCAAATTAAGTTTTCCCGGTACTAAATCTGGTACTAATCAGTGCCCTTCTAAGTTTCGGTGCACACACATCTTCACTGTAAAGCATAACTCACCTCTTAAATACGCTTTCGATCGCGTATTAGCCATAAGGACGAGACATGAAATAATGAGTAAGATCCGGCGCGTCCCAGCAACCCTTGGGGCCATTATGATTGTGCATATCGTAGGACGCGTTCATAAGGGCGTTTTATACATTCCGACTGGCCAACGCAGCATATTTCAGCACAGCGTAAATGTCAGCAAAAGATCTTTCTACAAAAGTTCATATGTATCGTTAATATAATCGTAGAAGTGCATGTCGACGTTCACGCGTCTCCCTTCACTTAATGTTGAATAAGAGTGACCAAAGGTTGCCAACATGCATGCATATTTCTACCAGTATGAAACAATTCCGTCAATGAAGGTCTCTTATTTCTGAGTGAGTAAATACCTCCATCCAACAAGTAGAATATTCTGTCACGTATGTATTTCGAAAAAAAGAAACGCCAGGCCAGCGCGGAACGCACAGCACAGTCACAGTGAAAGCTGGAAGAGCGGCCTTTCTAGAGCCTTTTGTTAATCTTGGAGCAACTACTACAAGTTCACTTGCATGGTACCCACTACGCCATGATTCATCACAATTTTAGTGTAGTGGGGAAGCGTCCACTATGCCATTATTCGTCATTTTTCGGAAAAGCGCGGTACCCGCTACACATTTGTAACGCATTAAATGCACTTTGTTGATGCTGTGGCTGACGACGATGAAGAATTATGCCTGAGGTTTTTGTAATCGGTTGGAGCATTGAACAACCCACTCGTTACATAAGTCGCATTGTGTGGCGCCTGGTTGTTACTTTACTGTTCTAAAACGCTTTATTACACATGTTAACGCGATTTCACACCCGACATGAAGCCTGCGTAGGGTCAGTTTGCAACGCAGTTTCAAGCACCGGCATAGCTCAGTGGTAGAGTGCTGCGCTGCTACGCAGAGGGGCCGGGCTCGATTTCCATTCTGTCATAAATATTTTTATGTGTTTTTTTTCTTTGTTGTTTCGCGCGATAGTGGTTACGGACACCGGCGGCGGCGGCGGACTATTACGGCGCAAGAACGGCTCTTGTTGGGATTTCATAACAGCTTTCACTGTAATAAATCTGTGGGCAACGCAGTTTGATGTAGCATATTACCGCGCGTGCTGCAACCATCCCATTATCTTCGCAGCCTGCTGGCGTCCTCTTTTATTGAATTATTTTCTTTTAGTATGGTATTTCCTCCTGAAATAGATGGGCCACACCTGAATACTTATGCGCTGGCGCCTATCTAAAGACATATGAAAAATACGCGAGTGAGCAAGGGTGGTGTCGGTTCCGTTTTTTTTTTCGTAGCCGTCGCCGTTGAAGCTCTCTGCACCATAGATGCGTCGCCGGCTCGAAAAGATAATGAAACGCCGCGCGCGCCAAACGCTGAGCGGTTTGGTTCTAGCGCACCAGAAATTCGAGGTTAAAATAAAAGAATTAAGTTTTGTGCACAACTGCTCATAATGGTCATCTTCACAGTCACCACCTTTACCGTGGATTGTGAAATGACAATCATCAATCTAGCGCAGTACGGGTGCTTTCTCGAAGGTAGAGTAGACGCTCTCCCCACCCTGCGCCGTCGCAAAAGAAGAAAAGAAAAGGGGCCGCGTATCTGCGTGCTTCACTCCAAATGTCATCGAAAGGCGATAGTCTCCTGCCGGCCGTACTACATGAGTTCTGGTCTCATCCACTGCCACCCGTGATGCTGTTCTCGTACCATTTCCGTCCAGGCATGACCAAGCGTCTTCTCGCCGTAAGCGCGGTGTTTTTGGTAGCGTGAAAGAGCAATTTACGAGAAAAATAGTTTTGCTCTTTAGTGTCCCTTTAAGTTGATTGCGGAGAGTAGGCTCGAAAATGCACTGATATTGGCGAATGCGTAGTAAGTGGCCTTATGTGCTTGAGTCAAGGGCGTCAAAAGCCGAAAAGTCCCATAGAGCGACCGTGAAAAGAGCCTCCCTTCGATTCGATTCCGCGCGGGGGAACATTTTTCTAAAAGCTTTTTTCTTTCTCATTTGGTGGCGTTGATTTTAACAACGTCATATCCGTAACGGAAACACGTCATTAAAGTCTTGGTGGGCCCCGGCATAAAACACTTTCGTGTTAGAGACATAAACACAGAAATAGAGAGAAAGAAATGGAAGAAAAATAGCAAGAGATTGAAAGACAGAAAAATAAATGGATAGATAGAGAAAGAAAACATAGTAGCAGACACACAAAAAATAGAAAAAACAGAGCAAGAAAAAAAGAGAAAAAGATACAGAGAGACAGTAAGGTATAAAGAAAGAGGAAGCGAGAGAAAAATAAAAATAATACAAGGAGGGTGAAAGTGAAATAATTAACAGAGCGAGAGAGAGGAAAACCCAAGAAAGAAACAGACAAGAAATATGGAAAAACAGGTAGCAAGAGAGAACGATAAAGAAAGACAAAGAAAGAAAAAAAAATATTAAGGGAAACAAGGAAGGCCGCCAAGCTCCGCCCTTCCGTCAGGCTTGGCGCTACTACTGAGAAGCTGCCTCAATTTTTTAAATTTTTTTGCCGGGAAGGGTTGAAAAGGGGGGGGGTCGAGGGTTGGGGGAGGAATTTATCGGGGTGGTACGTGGCGGGGATGTTTTTTTTATTTTTAGCATTGTGCTTACGGCCACCTGGCTTCCTTTATTTACTTTTCTTCTTTCCAGGATAGATTCTCTCAATAAATACATGTCTCAGTTGATCCATCGCGCTTTTCGTGTGTGTTTTCCGGCCTATCACTACTACTACGCGACAATATTATTCAACGTGACAATAATAAGACGTCACTTAAAAGCAACATTCTTTGCTAGATATTTCTAAATTTGGTGACTGATCTGTTCTTGTCACATACCGGACAACTTGTCTGGCTCCAACGCAAATATTAGAAAAATGGCGTCTATTGCGTAGTATAAAGTCCGGAGGGTAAGGCATACTTTGAAATAGCGCTTAAAATACCTTTGAAATGGCGATAATGCGCCGACACATGCACCTGTCATGACGATGAAACATTTCTTTTGTACTTCCAGCGAGGCTCTCCTGAATTCCTATGGTGCCTTTTAATCACACCTTGCGCGGCTGTTATTTTGCTAGACTCGTACACTAAGCTTCATATGAAGGCGCAGTTAGCTGTGCCTTCTAATCCCGAGTTAGAATGCGTTTGTTGAAGTCGAGGCAGCTAGGCTTTGTTAGTCGACTGTTGTGACCCCATCTGAGGGACATATCATGAACTAAAATGTTACAACAAACACAACCTGCGTGAAAGATAATGGTGGTGCTTTGTATCATTACCGCGACGAGTTTTATAGCAGTTTTAATAGCGAAGCTGTTTAAGTGGTCGGTAAAATGTGCTATTTTGTGAAAAACTTTTATCATCATGAACCGGTACGCGCTCTCTTCATTCTCTTCAGACTGAAGCTGCTTATGCTATCTGTAACTTGTGCTCCGTCGTGCAAAACTCATCAGGTGGGTATGCGTCTCAGGAATTGGACAAGCTCCACTACCAAGTATAGCAGGTGCGAGCGTTTACCGATAACTCTGTTCGGCGAAGTGGAGCACTTGAAACACGTGAAAGATAGAGAGAAAGAAAGAGAGGGAAAGAAAGAGAAAACAAAGAGGAAGAGAAATAAAGCGAAAGAAGGAAGGAGAAAAATACAGATAAATAAACGAGTACAGATATATCAAGGTAGAACGACAGAGAAACACACAGAAAGATAGGGAGATATAAAAAAAATGCCCCCCACCTCTCCGAAGGGAATCGTGAGGAAATGCGAATGCATTTCGCGCGCGCTTCACTCCATTTATATATGGTGGTCGTGGTTCGAAGAAGGAAAAGGCGCCTAATTTCTGCAGCCTGGTCTGGAGCACGGCGCAGCGCCTGTTTTTTTTTTTTGCTTTTTTTTCAGTTTTTTTTCTTTTTTTTTCATTTCTTAAAATATTTTTTGTTCTTTTTTTTCTTTTTCTATTTTTAAAATTTTTTTTTTATATATAGCTCCGCCGAGCTCCCGCGATGCGAGCGCCCTCACGCACCAGAGCGCGCTCCTCCTCTCCACTCACTATAACACCTGCCGAGGCCGCCGCGGACAACGCCAACGCCGGATGCCTGACATAGCCCGACTAAAAAATGCATTCGCATTTAAAACTGGGGATGCGTAAAGCACGCAGGGATGGAGCGGTGTTTCCTACTGGAACATGCCAATCGCTGCTAATGTGCAATGAGAGACAGAAGACTCCGACTGGACAGAGAGACTCGCAGTCCGCTTTTAGTTAACGCGCACGCTGCGAATTTTTATTGTTCAACAACGCACAGGAGAAATCTCCCACCGGCACCACCTTGGAGGTCAAGATCCATTGCCATATATACGGGGTGGCCAGTGAACGGTTGTGCAGCGCAGCAGTCAGTTTTTTCAACCAAGAGACTCGCTAGCAGACGCTGCCTGTGTCGGCGTCGCGAGATGAGAGAGGGGGGAGCGTAGGAGAGAGAGGGGGGCGCGCATGCGCAGTGGGAGTGTGTACGCTGCGGGCAGAGATGCCTAGAGAAGAGAGGGGGGGAGCGTAGGAGAGGAGAGAGAGGTGGGACGCGCATGCGCAGTGGGAGTGTGGACGCCGCGGGCAGGGATGCCTAGAGGAGAGAGGGGGGGAGCGTAGCAAAGGAGAGAGGAGGGGAGGCGCATGCGCAGTGAGGGTGTGGTTGCCGCGGGGAGCGATGCCTAGAGGAGAGAGAGGGAGAGAGGAGGTTTTTTATTTTTATTTTTTTGATAGGGTTTGCGCATGCGCAGTAAGGGTGGTGACGCCGCACACCACCACCACCGGATTAAGCTTCGCCATATGATGCTTCACATCTAACACCTGCCGGCGCGCACACCTCCTCAACCTATCCTCCTCCTCCTCCTCCGCGGACAAAGCCGGATGCCTGACATAGCCCGACTAAGAAATGCATTCGCATTTGAAACATGGTTTATCCTTCCATCATATGAAACGGTATAACACGAAAGTAAAACGTGCCCTTACAGAGGTGATTGAATGTTTACTGTACTTTGATATGGGACAGTTTGCATAACGTATATTGGTGTTTGGCAGCTATAGGCACCCGTCACTGACCAGAAGGTGCGATGGAGCTCTCGTGTGCCGCCTCAGCATTCACTGTACCCACCGCCAGGGATACCAAGGAAATGAAACGCTCGCTGACCACATCGACGCGCTGAAGTGTCTCCCCCTTTGGGCGCCGTTTAAACAAACCTTTCCTGGGTGTGTTCATAATCACCCGTGACCCCCCTGCCCCCCAGCTGAAAAAGGATGCAGCTGTGCCCTGGCGGGTCCACTTTGGTAGCGGACATAAAAAATTTGTTTTTCGCTTTAAACACAATTCACAATGACAAAAATTTCCACATCAAAAGAGAAGACATTGGAGCATATAGTGAATCCTCTCGCGTATTTTTTACCGCGATGGCCTTGACGCTTAATTTACGTGTGAATATTCCGAAAAAGTATTTTTTTTGTCAACTTTGCAACCATTTTTCTCAATAAACGTCTGTTTACACCGGCTGAAAATATTTTTAGCAGATACTGTGTCGACTGGTAAAGAGCTCAAAAAATTTTGCGACTGATACCTTGCCGCTATTTCTAGAAAAATTGCCCGAACATGCGTGTTTTCTCGCTTTTTTGCTAGGCCCATTTAAGCCGGAAAATGATCATATGGTTTTACTTGCGTCGTCACGTGAAAGAACGATGACAATAGAAGGCTTCAAAACAGAATGTGCCGTTGTGCCCAGTATCAGGGTTAACTACGCATAATATATTCCCACCTATCTTTTCTTCCTCGCCTGAATATTCAAAGGGCGGTCACGTGGCCACCAATTTTTTTTTTTTTTTTTTGATAGAAAATACTTCACTTAACTCACTAACTCAGTACGGCACTTGTATCTCGACAAATGCAATACTGCAGTCGGTGTGCCAATGCTGTAGCCAGTGTAATAAAACATGAGCTGATGACTGAAATAATACAGAATATTTATTTATTTGATTTTTATATGAACTGATGCGAACCTAGCCTGTTCGTCTCCACGGGTGAGTAGTTACACGCATTCCTAAAGCAGATGTATGTCTGAACCACGGCTACAGATGTGTTGGTTAGCGGCTCTGTCGTAACGACTTCATCCTAACAGAAAATGCAATCGCTGCTGAAATAAATGGCCAGGCAGTCGGGCTGGTCAGGTCTGGTAGGGTTCGGTTGGTTTGCCTACTGAGCTTCATATCCGAAAGTGACCCACGATTTTACGCTTGCTGTAGTGGAGAACTCCTGATAATTTCAATCTGCCGGCGTTCTTTAACCTACACTAATATCGTGCAGCACATGGTCCTCTAGCATTTCGCACCCGTCGAATTGCGGCCGCCACGGTTTGTTCAAATACATACCGTAGCTGCAACAAACACACACTGCCCCGCGTAAAATCGATTTAATATTGTTTTGTAGCGTATGGCTTATCGTATGCATCATCCGTCATCACTCATGGCTAATGTGTATTTTAGTTTTATAAGCATGGCCCTTTTTTGCGCGTTTCTCTTTAATTTAGTGACTTATAGAGTCGCTGATGAATATTCATTGATTTATACAGGCAAATGTAACACGCCAAGCATTATTCTAAGCGCTTGTGTTGTCATCACCTCCCTCATGTTTGTGCACTTAAGTGTTCGTGTGCCTTCCGCACTGTGCAGTCGTCTGCAGGATGAGGCACTTCCGCAATGAAGTGCTTAGCAAAGGGTTACAGTTTTAATCATCTAAAGGTAAGATATCACCCATAAAAGCAGTTTCGCTCAACCAGGTACCGCACTTATCAGCAATGAACATCAACGCGGGCTGTTCCGTGTGTTGCAAAACATGGGGCAAGTGCGCATTGTGCGCATCTGTAGTGGCGTCCCAGATTAAAACACCGTCAACGTAGAACGGCGCCTTGGGGCCGGGCGAAAAACAATCGCTAGTGTCGAACTAGCGTCGCAAAGGTGGGCAGATCTGAAGCTTCAGTGTTTTAAACTATTTGGAGAAACGGGAGTTTCTCTAAAAAGGAGAGAAATACTTGACCGCTGCTACATAATTGTGAATATCTTCACGTTGACGCATTCCATAATGACTTTGCCTAAGACCATTGCTGACATTTCTTAGATCAGCGCATTCTCGCAACCTTCCCAGTTTTTCTCACAATGAGCATTAGGGTTCCCCTTTGGCTTACAGAGGCTCCCACTTCATTCATTTTACGAGGTTGAGCACTTCCCAGAGTAGCTCACTTTGTGCCACTATTCTTCATTGTGCTTCCATAGCAGCTGATGTTGCGCGTTGACACGAAAGCTTGTGGCACCGCCGTTGTAACAAACGCAATTCCTAAGTAAACATTGAACAGGAATCGTGACGTCACCTTTCTTGTGACCCACGGAATTGGACAGGAATCATGGAATTCTGTTTCCAATACATCCGAAAATTGCAGGGTTGCATTCATTGCAGCAAAAAAAAAAAGTTCTCTAGAACTGAACGGTTCACAAGACCTTGCGGAATTATCTTGCCATTGTGCTTGATAAGACCGCCTTCCACACTTCAGGACCGAATAAGTAGGCATTCCTGATTAAGATTAAGGTCGCTTTAAACATTTTGTGGATGGAAGTAGGCAGCAAAATACATTGATATTAAGTGTTGCTGTTGAACCTAGGACTTAAAAACTCTGCTTTGACCGCATAGTCTGCCTTTTTGCTAATATGGAAAATTGTGACATCGAAATCGTGAAGTAGGGATTTGTGATTATTTATTCTGTCAGACACACATATTTTTGTCACTGAATCTGAATTCCTTTTACATTTGAGTTTGCATTTGTATTGCCACTAGAGCATGGCGATGCGATATCATCATCCGTAGCAAGCACTTCGTTTAGACAAAACTGACATCTGTGATCTAACTAGAGTGTCGAGATTAAGTTGGAGCATAGCATAGCCTTTTGACGCCACTATAGTCGACGTGCCTGGTAAGCATACGATATACCGAGAGCTACTCAATGGAGGTCAGAACAACACGCAACACTCGGCTCATAGAAACAAGCAATTACGGTATAGGCCACTACTCGCCTAGTGCTTTGAATGACATAGACTTCCAGAATCTGCGGGATCGGCAGGCCTTTTATGTTAATAGTATATGCTACTGAAGCATATTAACCAGGTAAGCATAAAATCGCTTTAATGTTAGATTGAAGAATTCAAGAATGCTACTAACAACTAAATAATATAAATGAATTCTGCTCTACATCAATTTTCACCACTGTGGCTTGCGTGTCATAACTACAACAAAGACTTATATCTCTGTTGTGTGGATGAACCTCACTGATGTTGTATGTCGGACATTTGTTTGAAGTTTGCTAAAGTCTGCTGGCATGCAGCACCTTCGACGTCTCTTTGATATTGTGCGTTAATAAACTCGTAGTAAACACCATCTTTGTTTCTGTGTTAGAGATTGCGATGGGAAACCTGCAAGCTTGTATCTATAGTTTTTTTTAGGATATTGACCGACTCAGAGCAGAGACATTCGCCGCGGCTCCTGTGTGTGGCTATACAAACGCCTTTAAGCTTCGGCGCAGAATTAATCAAAATTACTCAGAATGTTGAAATCGACTTGTAATCGATCAAGGTTGACAATTTTGTTATGATCGACTGAAAAGATCTCGGCGTAGTGCACCCAACAGAACAATATCTGGTTTAGCCGCCATCATTATTATTGTACAAAATTAGTCAAGGTCACCATAGCTAGCTATTTACCAAACACGTTGTCCGCACTTGCTGACACTAACAGTCGAGACATTTCTGATATCACCGTCTTAACATACTGCAGGATAAGGTAGATTACAGTTTGCAGCCATTTGATGAGTACGCCTGGTGACGGTGCTAACGTTGATTGTCATGAGACACTATTCAGGTGCACTGCAGCGCGAAAAAAAAAAACACACACACACACACGCACACGCACACGCACACGCACACGCACACACACACACACACACACACACACACACACACACACACACACACACACACACACACACAACGGATGACACGCTTACCGAACCCTCCCCTCAGATAGGAAATGCGTTTTGCGGGCGATTAGAGTTTTTGGTTTTCTCAAACCTTTTTTCAAGTTGT
>JALIZH010005247.1:0-51895 GCA_030522465.1 Rhipicephalus appendiculatus | reverse complement strand
ATTGGCGTTTCTATCTATCTATCTATCTATCTATCTATCTATCTATCTATCTATCTATCTATCTATCTATCTATCTATCTATCTATCTATCTATCTATCTATCTATCTATCTATCTATCTATCTATCCAACCGCCTACGCCTGGGTGCTCTCGTGATCGCCTCCTTAAAGGGGCCATGACACCCAATTTTCGATCATAATCTGTGTTATGGGGATCAACACTTGAGCATCCACAAGTAAGCTGGTGAAATTTTAGCTCATTTGGTAGAGCGCTTAATTTATAATTGATATTTTTACAAACACCCAAGTAGCCTTAATCAGGCAACACTGACGCACTCGCGAGCCGTGACGTAGCCAGCAGCTGGCTGTGCGAGCTGCATTCCGGCGAACGATATGTTTCCGTGGCCAGCAGCGTGTGAAATCGAGATATTTGAGCTTTCGTCCGCTTGGCACTGAAATTGAGCGGTTCGCAGCGACTGAAACTGTGGTAGGAAGACGACGGCACCGCCCCTTGCTGCACGTGACGTCACAGGCGCCATGGCAAAATGGCGGGAGCCGACGGTGAGCGGGATTTACAGCTGGTAACTTCTAGGGCCCATTTTACATTGCAATATTCTTTTGCGGCCCACTTTTCATATATGTATAGGCATAATAGACCCTCTACTTCTATTTTTCGCTGAAAACCACAAATTGTTGGGTGACCCTGTCATGGCCCCTTTAACTTCAGGTCGCCCAGAGTTAGTATGGGAGGGTAACCGGATTTGACGAATGTCTGGCTGGTCATGACTTGAATAACGTGAAAATCCCGATCGCGTACGTCGTGAAACTCATTTCACCAAACACGTGTGGCTCATACCCGTATACCACGGGCCGCAGTATGCGGGTATGCGCCACAGGTGTTTGACAATTTATATCTACCCAGGGACGGCGAGAATTGGCGTTGGTAATTTAAATGCGAGAGCGTTAAGAAAAACTGACAACGGCAGCGTTGACCCGACGAATGCAAAGGATAAATGTCAGGGTCCCAGCAGGAATCGAACCCAGGACATCTGCGTGGCAATCAAGTATTCTACCACAGAGCCACGTCCGGTCTCATAAACGGGTATGCGCCACGGAAATTGGGTAAATTCTAATACACACCACTGGTCCAGAAAATGAAGCCAACAGTTAGCCCAACAACTGGCGTTCGCGTTACCATATTCACGCCACTGTCACGTGATACTTTGTGGTTATGAAAGGTGGTGACTGTACTACCACCTTAAAGCTTAAGAAATAGTGTTTAATGAACAGCAGTTACACAACATATCTGAAAGCCTTGCCAACCATAGAAGCGCGATATCCTGATGAAGGGGACGCCACCAGATTCGCTGATTCATCAGTGTCCACGAGGCGTAGCTGGTTAGGTGTTTCTCTTTTCTGACCCCTCTTTATTGCTGTCTAAGTCTTCCTTCTTCCTTTAATTAACCGCCGGATGCCTGGAGAATACCCCGTAGTGGGCAGCTGCCATTTATTGTGGAGCGAGCAAGCACGTGACATTCGGCACGCTGCACGCTCTCAGCTAGTGCTGCCCGCCAGGCCAGGCCGTCTACGTGGTTCAGCCTGAGGAACCAGACCGATTGAGTCAGGGCTTGGAGAACAGCCGAGACGAGCCAGGTGTGTTCCTGTGTTAAACGAGTGTTCGTACCCGCGCTAATAAATGCAGAAAAAGCTCAAATTGTAATGTGCTGTCACCGCAGTGTCCTGGCCCAGCAGTTGGGCAACCGATCTGTAGTAGAGAGTGGAGTGTTCCGATCAAGCCGCGGAGACGAATTCAGGACCACCATCCTGCTGAGTTCGTGGCCACGGTGTTGCCCCTGCTGACAGCGTGTTCCGTTTCGCTGCTGCATGCGCTAGCTGTATCATGGCCTTCTCTACTGCTGCCCGGCCTATATTACTTGGTCCTGCAAACAGCGCTGCTGGCTTGTGAGCGCCAGGACCTCCGACATCCCAACTGCCTGACACTGTGAGTGACTACCATGCTACGATTGATTTCGTAGAGACTAGCCGTTAGGTCAGTGAGGACACTCCATAACTTGCGTGAGGCGTAGTATTCAAGAGCGGTCGTAGCACTTGTTTATCTTAAGCCAAGCACTAGAGCAGATTTGCGACCGCCCTTGTGCCCTGCCGCAAGGTGGATGCCTCCACCTCAAAACGAACGACAAATTCTGGCTATCTGTGACGTCATGACGGCGTCCATGGCGGCGTCATTTATGGAGTCGTGTTGATTCAGGTCTTGTGATATTTGGTACGCCGACCACACAAACACAATCAATTGAACACAACTTGAATTTTATTGGGGAATACAGTTCCATCTCTTGCCTAGAATATCCGATCGCATTTGCGTGAGTGGGAACCTGAACACGAACAGAACATACGGTTGATTTTCTTTCGCAGGCTGCATCTGAAACGCGGCTTGGGAAATCCCTCAGAGGACCTCAATGGAAGGCCTTTCTGAGGAAAGCAAGCAGGCATGGTTCCCAGCACTCGGAGAAAGGATAGGCAACTCTTTTCATAATCACGGAATGGAGCATTTCCCACTGACATGCACAGCTACCTTGCCTACAGCCAGAGACAACGATAGAATCTGCCCTATTAACGATTACCTTCCCATCTGCAATGAGCTGCTCTTCAACATCGGCATAGAGCTCCGGGAACAACGCGGAGGCACGCTGTCCTTGGTCTGCTTTCAGCCAGATGAACCCTACGTGTCGCCTCCTCCAGACGCAGACTTGCACCGGTCAAGCATTTTCCTTCGGTGGCTGCTCAGAACCCACGTCTGCATCACCAGCCTCACGCTACACTATAATCGGGCGACAGCACACGGCCATGCAGTCCTAGAAGAACTGCCCGAGAACACCCACCTACAAAAGCTCAGAGCCGAGTTTCGTTTGGAAGCCACTACGCGGATCTCATTGGCGACGCTCCTTCCCAGGCTTCCGATATCTGAAAGAGCTGTATTGCTACGTGTCTCCGAGCACAGTAGCCGCCGTGTCAACGCTGCTAAGAACAACGACGTGCCTTACTTCCCTGTGTGTTCATGCATGTTTCGAGAACAGCCAGCCGCCTAAGATATTTACTGATGCTCTGGCCGCGAACAGGACACTGAAGTACCTTGAGATATGGACAAGCTGGAATACCGAAGAGCCACCCGGTACGCTCGGGGAATACGTGAGGGGTAATGGATTGCTCACAAACCTGCACGTTTTCGGCGAAGGAGTGGATCGCGAAGCTCTGCTGCTCGAAGAGGCACTCGTTTGCAACTCTACTCTCTCTACTATGAGAATTGACAGGGTATGCGGCGGCGAAAGAACTGCGCGTTTTATGACCAAGATGTTCGCGGAATGTACCGGCCTAAAGAAACTCACTATCGGTGAGTCGCGGGACGGGGTATAAAGATGTATCAGAGGAAACATTGACCCGCTGCGCGGAAGCACTGGGAGAGAATGAAATACTGGAAGAACTCACGCTTTCGTATTCCTTGTGGCACCCAACAAACTGGGTAACTTTCTTCGCGTTCCTACCCTAAGAACAGGCATCTTAAGAAATTAGAAGTTTCTGGTATTTGCTTTGGAGATACCGCAACACCTGAACCTGTTCTCGAAGCGTTGGCTCAGACGGATCCATCGGGACGCGTTTCCTTCGGGTATTACATGCCCACTGCCACAGACGCGGCCCTCATGGGTTTCTGGGCCTATTCAGAGGTCCATATTTTTGGAGAGATGAGCGTGAAGCTTAGCGCTTTACAACGTCTGCCTTCGTTCGATCACTTCACTTCCGTCACACTAGATTTATCCGAGCCCGATCAACGATTGTTCCACTCTGCCGCCGATTACATCCGGGCAACAACCGTGCTTCGCAAACTGAAGATCTACGTCTTTCACTCAGCGGAAGTTGCGCCCTCATCGTGCTGGACGCTTCTCTTCGAGTCCATCTTGGCCAACACCAGCATCTCAGATCTCGATATTGAAGGCACCGCCAATTTTTCTCATGCTGGCAGCTTCGCTCGCACCGTGGGGCTCAGCAGATGCATCACGCGGGTGTCCTATTCCAGATTTCGATCGGAATGCAACCCTACCAGCTTCGTTCTGTCGTTATCAGAGGCAATCAGCGACAACTATAACCTGCTGGAAATTCACCTGTACAGCTACGCCAATTTGGGCGCCGAAGCCAAGGTGCTCCTGGTTCACAGTCAGGGAAACCATCCGAAGGAACTGTGGCCTGGTAGAACTTGCTGGTGCCTTCAACCAGACTACTGTTCTCGATCCGGTAAGTCTCTTCTCACGCTTTACTATCGTTTAGGCGCGACAAAATTAATTTAGAATCGAGTTCTTCCTGAATGTCTGATATTGTGCTAAAAGCTCCACGCCATCCGCATACGAATCCAAACAGACTGGCTAGCAAAATTTAATTTAATCCCGAACATCCTAAACACCAAACCAATTTTAATTTTGCACAAGGGTAACATATGGCCGTGTAGTTCAATATCCCACTTGCGCGTGACAGTACGCGTTTCTAAATAGATGAAATGCAGACATCTGCTTTGGGACACCAGGAGAGATTCTACATTCAGGTAACGAAATGGATTGCAATTGAATACAAGCGAATCATGGCGCCTGATGTATTTAGGTATTAGAAACCCAGATTGCAGTACAAAACCATGCGCTAACATATCAGTCAGCTCTACGGAACAAGGTATATTCACTTATCAGGAAGAAATTCTGGACGATAAAATAAAATTGAATGCACCTTATCAATTTCTGGCACTAATTCAGACTGATAATTGTTGTTGGTGGTGAGAAGAACATTTGTTAAGGCGACAGGAGGGACGGGAGATCTGCTTGGACCAGCCCGTGAGGCAATGGTCCGTAGAAATACTAGGTGACGGTAGTCACCGCCCGGGGCGCCCGACTATTAGTCGGTTACAGCCTATGAGAAACTGTGGACTCCGCCCAGAGCCATCGATGTCCCTCGCACATGGATATTGAATAAATTCTGCCTCCAATAACGCTTACTCGTTTTCCTGACGTGGAAGCACTTTTCGATTGTTGCTAATACTTGACTTTCCCAGCCAGGAACACGTTTACGTCGATGGCTTTACATCAGAAACAGAACTTCGTAAAATTCTTCAGAAATTCTGCTACGGTCATGAACAGGAATTCGGGGACAACATGGCTCCGACATTGTACGCCGGTGGGTTTCTCTCTGGCCGTCGCAATCGCATGGAGAGAGCGTAATTTAAGAGGTGGGCGGGACCAACTCTTCCTCCACACCGCGACGCTCGCCCCCGATGCAACGGGACAGCCACCGCGCTTCTGTCACGGCTTGGACGAGGCGAGGAAAGGGGGCTTTGTGCTACTACATGATCCTCCACTGACTTGGAAATGGCATCTTAATGTGTAGAGCAGTAATGGTGGTGTCAGAAATCACAAAGACACAGATGTGCATGTAACACGGTGTGCCCGTAGCATAGACATCGAAATACCATCTCAATTGCGTATAACGCCTAGCGCCGCATCTACCAAAGGTAACCGCGCAAACGTTCCAGTTTAAGCCAGCATAATTGCGTTACGAAGACATTGCTTCGAGTGCGTCCTGAAGAAGTACGCTAACTGAACCGACCAAACTGTGTACTCGGTATCAGCCATGCCCTATTCTCGTGATGTCGCCGACGCCGCCGGATCTGGCACGGGCAGCAAGACCCTATGTCGAGTAATGTCGAGGGCAGAAGCTGTGCTCGCCTAGCTTTGTAGCCTCTATAGCACAATGCTCTGCGCTCTCCTCTTCGGAAGGGAAACGTGCGTTAAACCTGCGTTTCCTTTCCAAACAACCTTCCGTCCTGCCTCAGAAGTGAAGAACGGTGTGACCGGCCCGACGCTTTAGATGCAGTCGAGACTTCAGGAAACGTAGCAGATATTTATATTGCCATTGTGCCACCAAAAGCATTACGGAAAATATGGACGATAGAAAAGGCAACCGATGACAGCTCAGGTACATTCGACATAAACGACGCATTACGCTGTAGGTTCTTTCTTGAGATTTTGTTCACCTTTCATGTTGCCAAGCTGTTTTCTTTGGCGCGTAATTATATGCAGGCAACAGATAATGCATGCCTTTAGAGCGGTGGGCCCATTGAAGGCGTTTGACCAAGGTCGAGCTAGAAAGCTTCCTACAATGGCACACACACACGCACGCACGCACGCACGCACTCACACACACGCACACATGCGCGCGCGCACACGCACACACACACACACACACACACACACACACACACACACGCACACACACACATCTTATCGGAAAACAAAGAGGCCACCATGCAGGTGGACGAAGGCGAAGCCAAAATACTCACAGAATCCGCAACCAGGTGCAGCCAAGCTGCCAAAACGCAGAGTGAAAACTGTTTTCATGAAATATCGCCTACTAAGCACCAAATATATTTTCCCCGATATCACCCAAACTGAAGACGGTAGAAACGAAATTATGTGCGTTACCTGGCCCTAAATTGTACTGTTTCAATCCGTGAGTACTGTAGACTATCCATTGTCACCTTTCCAGCAACCGTACAGGTTCGAACTGTAGCCTAAATATGTACTATGTTGCATATTACAATTCCCATCATGCTTACAGGCAGATAAAAGCTTATCGCTTTATGAGGGTTTACTAAACATTTTCCGGCCTACTTTCTTTAACAGCGGAGCATTTATGGGCCTGGTGAAAGATGAGCGTGCACCAAGGCACGCTATAAGAGATACACCCAGATACACCCATAGATGGCGTAACAGCCTCGATTGCGAAGGAAGCCGTATTTCTAGGTGTCGATGGCCGGAGAAGCACGTGGTAGAGGCGGTAGCCAATCCGAGGTCGCGCTCGACGCGTGGAGGAGATGATACCGGCGATGGGTATGAGAGCGGGGGTGTATGTCCTCGTAAGGAGAGACAGTTACGGGACGGCACTTTTCTCTTCTTTTCCTTTTTTCATAACCACTTAGAGTGGCCTCGCCCTCTCCGAAGACGGGCAAGACTTCATACACGCCCCAGGAAGCAGCCACTCGTCTAGAGTGACAGCGGGAGTTGGCACAAGAGCGATTCGCTGTTTTGACAAGCTGGTTTGAACAGGTTTTACTCAGTGTTTTTAGCTTTCTTGGGCCTTTGTGTATGCTCACGTTACCGGTTGTCCGTCACTAATTGTTATCTGTACCGCACGTATCATACCAAACAGGTACACCGCCGGAGCATTGGAAATGGTGTCACGTCGTCCGGCGCTAGTGAGAGTGCTCGCCGAGAAGGAGGGCATTCGCCGTGAACGAAATGTCCGGGATGCGTGCTACGAAGCCGTCTCAGTAGCGTCGAAGGGCTTCCACGGCTTCATGCGAGTGACCGGCGTCGTCAAGGAGAGCGTGACGTGCTTGCCACCTGCTGACGGCTGTAGCGTTCAACTGCCTGACCTGAACAATGACTGCTGGCGCCTGGTCAGGCGATACCTGAGTTTCCACGACGTCAAACGCTCCAGCGTCGTCGAGACGGGCGACGCCACGCCTATTTGAACCACACGCGAAGAAAGGGGAGCCAAGGGCAATAAATGCATTATAACTGCTCTGCCCTCTCACTAGTGAAGCTTTCCAACGTTAAAGCATACCGATCATATAGCAGGTTAATTCCATGCCGACTGTCCCAACCGTGGCGCCCACCAGAAATCAGTTCCTATAAAAAATGCTGTGAAAATTCACAGATATCGACATTAGTTCTACAGTATTTACCCAAAATATTTTGACGGGAAAGAGGTTTTGTGCACGTGATCCCCATTTGAAATTTCCGAAATGGGGAGAAACTAGGAACTTAAAAAAATTCCCTATAAATTAACCGTTTCGCGCATTCTTTCAACACTTGCTTTGTTGCGTTTTTCGAGCATTGTGCTGTTATAGAACAGTTCCTTATGGTAGCTTTAAATTTTTCACTCCCTAGCGCGTTGGCAAAATTCAGTTAATTGTAGCGGTTTCGGGAATTTTCCTACAGAAGATTTTTTCTACGAAAGACAATTATCGAAACAATGCATATTGAAACAGCATACAAGCCAGTACAGTATACTCAAGTGCTGTTATGGCCTCCCGGTGACATGACGTACTTCCTATTCCGTCCTCTTCATAGCTCGGCACACTCACTCATGAGTGCACTCAACTCACACTCACTCACACTCATTTGAACGTGGTGAGTTGAGTATGAGTGAGTACTCGTGCGTGTGAGTGGACGTGAGTGTGAACGTGAGTGAGTATTCACGAGTGTGAGTGGTCGTGAGTGTGAACGTGAGTGAGTATTCACGAGTGTGAGTGGACGTGAGTGTGAACGTGAGTGAGTGCGAAGGCTGAAAAAATTGTGGTGAGTGAGTTTGAGTGAGTATACTCCCTTAAAGTGCCGACCTATGGAGCTCGGCACACTCACTCATGAGTGCACTCAACTCACACTCACTCACGCTCATTTGAACGTGGTGAGTTGAGTATGAGTGAGTACTCATGAGTGTGAGTGGACGTGAGTGTGAACGTGAGTGAGTACTCATGAGTGTGAGTGGAGGTGAGTGTGAACGTGAGTGAGTACTCATGAGTGTGAGTGGAGGTGAGTGTGAACGTGAGTGAGTACTCATGAGTGTGAGTGGACGTGAGTGTGAACGTGAGTGAGTGCGAAGGCTGAAAAAATTGTGGTGAGTGAGTTTGAGTGAGTACTCCCTTAAAGTGCCGACCTATGGTCCGACTCCTCTTCCTGCAAGCGCGGCCCCCCATGCCATTTCAAGCCTTGCAAGGTGTATGTGAAATATCGCGTGCTGCCGCAGTTTTGGACGCAAGCAGTGAAAGTGTCTTCGCCCGCTGCGACTTAAAGAAAACCAGGAGAGGTTTTAGAATTCGATGAAACTTCGTGGTTAGCAAGGGCCGACATTATTTGTCGACGATATCGTAATGTTTTTCGCGGTTGTTAGAGCAGGAGCTATAGACCCTTTTGACAATTGCAAGTGCGCTTCCCTGAGCTGCACATTCTCCCTACTCATGGCGGCACCTGTCATCCTTTAAGTGGAGAGGAGGCCCTAGTGGAACGTGCCATGTGTTTTCTATCATGCGGGTTTATATCAAGGGAGCCCAGCCAACGTTTTCCGCTCCATAGGGCAAGCAAACTGCGCTCGAACACGCTGTTTGCACTGAGTGACCAGCCGCCATTAGTAGGGAAAACTGCACTGCAGGAAAGCTAGCTTTACAAGCGAGCGCGCCAAAAGTTTGGGCGTCTGAGTGAGCTCCACAACTTTTGCCGACCTATGCCCATATGTAAAAAAAAAACTGCCAGGCCTGCGCGGAACACGCAGCACAGTCACAGCGAAAGCTGGGAGAGCACCATTTCTAAAACCCGTTGCAATCTATCTTGGGGCTACTAATACAAGTACGCTTGCAAGGTACCCACTACTCCATTAATTGATTCGGTGGCTGATGACGACGAAGAATTATGGCTGAGCCCTTTGTAATGGGTTGGAAGCATTCAACGACCCCCTCGTAATGCAATTCATATTGTGTGACGCCTGGTTACAAAAATGGCATTCTGTGACGCCTGGTTGTCGTTTCACTCTTCTGCCACGTTATATTGCGCATGTTAACGCGGTTCTTTCCCGACATAATGCTTGTATAGGGTTTTTGTGCGCCGGGTTTTCGAGCACAGGCATGGCTCAGTGGTGGAACACTGGGCTGGCACGGAGCGGACCCAGGTTCGAACCCCGTTCCATCCTGAACATTTTTTGTTAAAGTTTTTTTTTCTTATTTCGTGCGATAGCGGTTACGGACACCGGCGGCGGCGGCGGCGGCGGCGGCGGACAACTACGGCACCCTTGTTGTGATCTCATAACAGCTTTCGCTGTAAAAAAAAAAAAAAAACGCGAGACTTGGCTGGTAAAGCCTAAATTGGGAAAGGCACCAACGTTAACTAGCGGGTCTGCAGCAAGCACTTTCGTGACTAGGGATTTCGTGCACGCTGCCGCAGCTAGGAAGTTCGGAAACAACTGAGGTGTGCTCGCGAGCACTCCCGGCAGCTTATCGCGGGCGTTAGTCTATGAATTTTTTTGATGCTGGAGAATGACAGGCTTACTGTTCTGTTCTGTTCTGTTGTACTTGTCTTGCTGTGGAGAGGTTGAGGTTCATATTACATCGGCCAGTCCATTCCTATAAGTTCTGCAGCGAAAAAGAAAAGAAAGAAAATGTTAACCAAAAATAAACAATGAGCCGCTAAGAAACACATATAGGCACACTGAAACAGGCTAAGATAACATAATCTACAGTTTGCTTGCATAAGTTCACATTGCAGTAAAGTGTTCATACGCACAGATTTCTAGTTCTGCCATAGCTGTCTATCACAAGCGCTTATTCAGTTCGGTGTCCACTAAGAAGTCTTTCAGGAAGATGTTCGCCTCTTTCTGAACAGGCTTACCTTAAATTAACAAAATAAGTGAAAAGGAAATCGCCCGCTTCTCTAATATATCTCGCGGCGAGGTCCTCATGTAACGTAAATATTTTGTCACATTTAAGCTCACATCGAAGGCGCTGAAAACTAACATTGATACGTTGCCAACAAGTTTATAAAAGCCAAGGCGAAAGGTAAACGTATCAGTAGTAAAAAAAAAAGAAAAAAAATCACAGCATATCCACGGAGTGAATGATGATGAGTGGGCGAAGCTCCGGAGGTTCATCGGTAAACCGCGAATCTTCCGTGAAATTCGCCCAGTACATCATCAAAGACGTGACATTATAATGGCTTTATGGTCGGTGAAATGGAGGGAGAGCGGTTCCTGGATGGGTCGTAGTCGAAAGTTTGCAAAGACGAGATCGATGCAGGTTCCTCGGATGGTGGTTGGTTGCATGTGGTCAAACGATATGCATGTGAGACCATATCGCGATGCCATGTGTTGTGTGGCATCGCGATCGTCATCGTCATCAGTGTCATCGTTATGACGCATAGTGGGTACATTCCATGTGGTATGCCGTGATGGCAGCGTCATCGTCATCACTAGAGACCGGATTATAGGCAAATGCCTATTTTTTTCCTTGTGTTCCTATCGTGCCACTTTGATATATGAGCATGAATTAGGGGTAAAGAAGGGCTTTTATAGTGTTTTTATAGTGCCTATAAATGCCTATTTTTGGGGTTTGTGCTTAATGTGTATAAGTACCCATAAATGCCTATTTTCAAAATTGGTGCCTATATGAACGCTATTTAGCCTCAAATTTTGCTTTCCAGTACAGTTTGAGACGGTAATTCATGTTACCGGGCAAAACTGACGTTTCGGAACTTTATGGGGTGCAACAACCTAGTTCCCTAGTTCAACAAACATAGCAACCGGTAGCAGCAGTGAAATCGGACGCGCACTGACATGGCGCGAGCGGTTGGAGCAGGGGAGAGGAAAAGACGCTATTTCTGCAACCCTAAATGGGAGCACGTCCCAGCGTGTACAGTGGAATGGGGAGAGGAAAATAAAGGCGGGAAGAGGAGAGGGGAAGAAGAGGAGAGTGGCGTCTATGGCCGAGGACGTGGCGGGCGGCTTTTACCGCCGGTTTTCCAGTCCAGTGTTCCCATGGAATTGAAAGCACCTCCTTGAAGATTTGGGCGTTGGTGGGGGGCAGAAAACAGGAGGTGCCTGCGCGCAGCAGCAGGAATATGGAGAGCGAATGCGGAACCATGGAGTGCCGTCAGGGGAAAGTAGAAAGTAGGTAAAAAAAATCAGATGTGCACATGGCTTTTGTTTCGTTTGAAATTTACTCTTAAAGGGCGCTTCACCAGGTCACATGAAAAATTTTAGTCAGATACTGGAAGTGTTCGCGTGCCCAATGAAGAGCTTTGTACCACAAGAACTTTTTAATTGGTTCATTACGAGCCGCGAAAGCATGATGCCAGTAGGTGAGCTTAAAACCTTTGCCACTCGCAAGCCAAATTCCTTCCCTGCCCTCTTCGGTATCAGAGAAACTCGGAGCCGGAAGATCACACGACGTTGACGCATCAACACGCCGTGCGCACGCAAGATTACACTATGTGCACATGACATGCCCAAGCCAGGTCGTGCGCACAAGCGGTGTTGTATCGTTTCGGCGTTCTCTCTAGTGTACTGCCTGTTTCTGTGGGATGGATCCGTCTATGCGTTTGGAGAGGCTGGCATGGATCCTGTATGCTTAACACGACACAGCGCGTCGCACTGCTGGAACTGCTGTAAGGGACGATGCACCAAAAACATGCTGGCGCCGCCACGACGCGGGAACGGCGAGAACACGAACACAAAAGAAATATAGGCAGCTAAGTCTCGCATCGCTCTCGATTCGAAGAAAAAAACTAAAGAAAAACGCGCGCACATTCCGTTTGTATGTTTTAATATTTCTATTAACTTTCATTCTTCTATTCAAGCAACAGATTGCGCAAATTACACATGTAGCCTCGAATAATTCTCGCAATTTCATGTACTACTGTGACATACACAGGACCATTCCTTGTTGAACTTCACCTCCCCCCACATAGGTGCGCGCGCCCGTGAGATAAAGGGCACGAGGCATTCTGCCTGACATTTTACCTCCTTCTGGGGAGCGTATAGCGTTGCAAATCTTGGCAGACGTGATCGTTAGCGTAGTGCATGCATTACACTTCTACCTCAAAACGCTCAAACCTGGTAAGGGGCCCTTTATGGTGTGCACACAAAGAGGAGAAATTGACCCTGCGCTATTAGACCCGGCCAATACGAGGCTAACAGACCCTTCTGGCCTTTTAGCGGTCTGGCTATTGAATCCTGTGCTGCCCTTCCCAGCCATGCCGAAAAGAAGCAGACCCAGGAGCGTGTTTATTCGATGGTGGACACTTAACTTACCATTCTGGACAATAAAAGGAGAGACCGTGTTCTGGAAACCGTGCCCGAAAAGGGACCATTGCATGACTATGTTAAATCATTAACGCCTTTGTACAATCATAAAATATAACATTTGTTTGCTTTACTGTCGTAGACCAGGTCGTGCACGTCCTTATTCGAAAATTTGAGTTTTTGTAAAAATTTATTGTGCCTATATTTACGATTTTGGGGGCCTAAAATAACTGTGTTTTTGCAGCCGATTTTTGGCGCCTAAAACACGATTTTTAGTGCCTAAAAATCCGGCCTCTAGTCATCACACAGGACCTTGAAAATCGAGGTGGCTACTACGTACTACAAACTACAGGGGACGCACGACCCACGGCATAAGGAGCTTCGCCCCTAAAAACGAAATGGGGATGATCGTCAATCAAATCAGAGCTCAACTAAAAAGATAAGGGGAGGGGAAATCGGCCCTTTGTTTCGCAGATCTCACCAGCACTTCTAAGCACGGGTCACGATGCACTCCGCTCACCATTCCCACATGTTCATTGACAGCAATGCATGTGGATTGCCCGCGTGGTGGTATTACTGCTCGGCTGCACGTTTCCCTCGTTGTTGCAAGTTCACTCGTTCGTTTTATACAAAGTCAGAATTTTGACGGAGAGAGCATTTCATAACCTTATTAGTAGCTTAGCTTTCGCGACACCACTTTCACGTCATAAACCCGGAGATGCTTTCTTCTGGTGAAAAAATTGATTAGCCAAGGCATTAGCCAAGGCATTAGTTAAACATTGTTAGGTGTGCGTGAATAGTGAAATTTATAACCTAATCAAACCTGAATTGAATAGCGATCATGTCTAACCGAATACTGTTCGAATAGCTTTTGAATAACAGGGCAAACATTGTGAAGCCCGGACTATTTATAAAATTCTAACTTTTTTTCATATCAAAGAAATATTCACAAACTTTAACGAAGTCCATTACCGTTTCATTTCACCGACAAAAGATGCTCCAATAATGTAAAATGAGACAAGCTCGTATGCAATGACGACTAGAGCCGTGGAAGTATTTTTCTTTACTGTTGGATGAATACTGCACTGGCCTCAGTATTCGAGGCGGTACTTTTTCACTAGCTTTTAAATAATACGATGGCTTAAAAATTAAATAATGTGTCCTGACTGAACGTCATGAATCTCATGATAACGAAACTTGATTAAAGACATGTTCGCCTCGGCGACACTGGAGTATGAGGCGAAAATTCCTTCATTCGACGATTAGTAAAGCTTCGATAGACCTGTAAAAGCTTGAACTGCACGCATGTTGGCAATTCACAAATTAAAAAAAAGAAAGAATTCATCCCCAATTACAATACTCCCTAATACAAATTCTGAGCGCAGCTCCGTGTTGGCGTAATGCCAACTGTGTTTGAAGTTCTGGCTGTCCGCAGTTGTAGCAATGTAACCTTCGTTACATATTGCCGCAGAAATTGCCAGTGCTCGAGTGCCACGCGCACCACATTGCGCATTGCAGGCGTCGCGAACCAAGCGAAACGCCGGCAGCCCCGTTGCGACAAGCGAAGATAGTCGCGGTGCACGTGGCAGCCCTGCATGCGCACGAGCTCCGAGGGGACAGCGCGCGTGACGGAGGAAGAAAGCGAGGTTAGAGGCCAGTGATTCGTGATCTCGACAGACTCCGCGTTCGCTCTCCTTTCGTCCTCGTTCGCTGTATCAGTTACGCCGACAACCACAACGCCAACGGCGACGCCGCTCAAGGCAGGAACGGACACCTAAGACCAATGGCGTAGCCAGGGGGGGGGGTTGGGGGGGGTTCAACCAGCCCCAAAATTTTTCAGTTTTGCTTGCGTATATATACACGCACACATACAAACGCACGCATGAACATACCTAAAGTATGGTTGAACCCCCCCCCCCCCCCCCCCCGAAATAAATTTCTGGCTACGCCCCTGCCTAAGACCAGAGCTCTAACAAGAAACGCAACTTCGCTCTTCCAATGTGTTGTTCCTTTGGAGTTTTCCCGTCGTTGCTGATTATTTGAGAACTATGCGAAAAATAATCGGTACTACGAATACGCGCTATTCTATTCGAGTAGCGAAATTGTCTAATATTCGCACACGCGCGTTAAACAAGTTGCTGTTTATTGCTAATCAAGGAAAGTAACAGTTCAAGGACTGCGGCGGGCGCTCTCCTCCGCCGCGGCAGTGTTTTATCTGAAACGCGTCGGCTCGTCATGCATGTGTCATCGAGATACCAGCTTTATAGTTGGAGTTCACGTAATATCCGGAATGTAACACCGCCGTTTCCCGCCACGCATCCAATCCGATTAGAATAGGCGACAACGTTGAGGTGGCTTTGGGTACGTGAAAGTATACTTCCTGTGTCAAGCCATTTATTCGTGTACGCATGCGCGTATCGATGTAAAAAGGTGAGGAAGAAAGAAAGCCCGGATGACGTCATACAATTCATCACGCCTCCAAGACTGCTTCCAAAGCTTTGTCAAGGCACTTTCTTGATGGGTTAAGGTACTCAGACATAGAGAAACAGCTCGAAGTTTCTGTTCAGCGGCTTGGCGAGTCCGATAGAAGTCGCCATCGAACAACACTGGAAGACGAGGTGAGCTCGTACTCAGCGCACGCATCGGACGACATAACGTACAGTTGTGCCAAATGGCCGCCGCCGACAGCAGGTATGAATACTCAAGGTTGCTTAAACGGCAAAGCTTGGTCTTCAGAGGAACGCTATACGCAAAACTGGCATTGCAGTAATGCTACACCAAAAGACATATAACACAGATTATGATCGGAAATTGGGTGTCATGGCCCCTTTAAAATTGCCCAAAACGCTTTTCGAACATGCCATTGAGTCCTGCGCCGCGCAATAGAGGGCTCCACCGCCTCGCAGAGCGGAGCGCACGATTGCTCCTCCCACCTGCACTTCACCGGCGCTTGATCTGAAGGGAGAAACATCCTGACGGAACTCGCTGCGCACGACACGCATCTCAACTGCCTCAACAAGCAGGAAGTCGACAAAGGGAATGAAAAAGTAGTGCGCATGTCGCACGCCGAGTTTACGAATCGGCAGGAGTAGAGCGATTCTACTCCTGCCGGAGAAACCTTACATGCTTACCTAAAGCATCGAAGATTTGTTAAAAGGATCAATGTGAACTCCACGAGCTGGAATCGCTGGATGCCCGCCCTACACGCTTCCTCGTGTTTCACAGTAGTGGAGCCTCACTCAGCGAGAAATTTAGAACTACACCAATCGCTACACAAGAAGACTATTTCTTTTAAGTGCGCCACAACCCGAGCAGATATGTGGGGTACTAAAACGAACAAGACAAACACAAACGCGCTAACTATGCCAGCAACAGCCTTTATTTCCAGCAATGAATGGCACTTTTTGCGCGCGAAATTTGTTGACACCAGGCACGCAGCTAATGACGTATACAGCGCTAACGGAATTATCCATGGAAGTCACAAGGACAACTTGATTCCGCACGATTTGTCAAATTCCTCCAATTGAGGGCTTTTTACGATTCCGCGGGTTGTGTCGCGTTTTTGGCAACCGTCTATCTTTAAAGTAGGAATTGCCAAACTGCTGGTGAGCCAGCGGCAATGACACGCGAGAAAGCCCTCCTACCAGGATTCATTCACTTTATAACGTTTTTTCAGTCCTTCTGCTTGTGACATCGGAATTCATGCCTATGTTTAAATGCTTCAGTACAGAATATAGCTGACCTTTCACACTAGAAAAATTGGCGCGAACACGAAAGAGACACAAGACGAGAAGGACACTGTATGAGCGCTGTCTAACAAGGGAAGTTTATTGAAAAAAAAAACGAACGCACGCACGAAAAACCAACACTACGCGTGCGCAGGAATTTTAGTTCGCGTGAAAGAAATTGTTAAGCGCGCGTACATGGCAATTTAGCAAACAAACAGAAAGTTCAGATGTGCAATCATCGCTTATCATTTTGATGAACGCTTCCGCGTGTTCACCATTAATTATCAGCAAGATTTACTGGACGTGCTCAGTTAATCTTTCTCGGGTCGTTGCTGAAATTCTTGCTCTACGTAAAACTATGCACTTTAGCAATAATTCTTGGAGCCTTACGTTCCAAAACATATGATATGATTATGAGGAACACTATAGTAAACAGTGCTGCCGTTGGTGGCGACTTTGCGCCAAATTGGCTATTTTTGGACCCCGTTGGCGACGAAAATTTCCAGTTGGCGCCATGGCTCTGTCTTAAACTTGTGGTTTTACTTATTCAAAATGGTTTTATTTATTCATCAATAGTAAAGACTCTGTTGATAATACAGCTTCTGTTCTATTTGGCTAGAAATTTGACGATAATATCAAATGACATGGCTACTTTGGCTACTTTTGGCGTGAGTTTTCTGGCGCCTTTTCATGTCCACCCGCCGGCAACCCTGATAGTGAAGGGCTCCGCAAATTTTCACTATCTGGTGTTCTTCAACCTACACCTATGCCCAAGAACACAGCTCTTCTAGCATTTCGCCTTCAAATGAATGCGGCCGCCGCGGCCGGGATTCAAACCCTTGACCTTCGCGACAGCAGACGACCATTATAACCACTAAACGGCCATGGCGGGTACGTTACTACAATCTTACCGCTATGCTAACATATGACGGCCCTTGGGATCCGAGTCTTGGAAATCTGCTAAATGCACGAAATCGCGGTTACCACCCGAAATAAATCTGAACGCGCTTTAATACTACAGATGTATCAACTGAAGAAATACGTCAGTAACAAATTGTGGCGCAGTTAGCCTGGGCCCAAAACAGGACACGAGACGTAAGACGTCATCTCGTTTCTTCGTGCCGTGTCGTGTTTTATTCTGTGTCCGTGGTAACTCTTTACAATAGACGAGTTGCAAAAAATTACATCATCTCCCGCTAAAGGGAACCATGTGTAGATGCGAAGCAAGCGGACGCTAACGCTTACACTGGCGGCGGTGTTGACGCTGACGCTCATCGCGGCGTTGCGCAGGAGAGAAACCTGGGGAGGCGCAAAGCACGCAGTGATGTACCGGTGTTTCCTACTGGAACATGCCAATCGCTGCTAATGGGCAATGAGAGACAGAAGACTCCGATTGGACACAGAGACCCGCAGTCCGCTTTTAGTTAACGCGCACGCTGCGGACTTTCATTGTTCAACAACGCACAGCAGAAATCTCCCACCGGCACTACCTTGCAGGTGAAGATCCAGTGCCTATATATAGGCACCCGGCAATGCAGTTTACGAGATCCGACGGTAGCGCCAGAACACACAGCCTAGCGAGTAGACGCAGCATAAAATAGGCGCTCCACTACATAGCCTAGCTGGCCTGGCGAGTAGACGCAGAAAAAACGGACCCGCCAAGGCACATGTGCACTTTTTTTTAAATGGGGGGGAGGGCGGTCACGGGTGATTACGGACGCACTCAGAAAGCGTTCGTTGAAAACATGCCCAAAAGGGAGACAGTTGAGTGCGTCTATGTGTTCAGCGAGCGTTTCATTTTCTTCGTATCCCTGGCGGCCGGTGCCGTCAATGCTTAGGCGTCCCACAAGAGCTCCATCGCGCCCCCTGGTCAGTGTCCGGTGCCTATACGGGGTGGCCAGTGAATGGTTGTGCAGCGCGAGCAGTCCGTTTTTTCAATCAAGAAACTCGCTAGCAGACGCTGCCTGCGTCGGCGTTGCGAGGCGAGAGAGGGGGGAGCGTAGGAGAGAAGAGAGGGGTAGGGGACGCGCATGCGCAATGGGGGGTGTAAACGCCGCGGTAGGGATGCCTAGAGGAGAGAGGGGGGAGCGTAGGAGAGGAGGTGTGTGGAAAGGGTTTGCGCATGCGCAGTAAGGGTGGTCAGGACGCACACCACCACCACCACCGGATTGAACTCGGCCTTAAGCTACTTCGCATCTAAAAACTACAAAGCAGCTTACCTGCATGGTTAACAAATCACGAGCAATGGCGGTGCCTCCCGTACTTGCTATAATTGTTGCCTGCAGTGTAACGAAGACGGAAGGCGCTGTCACTGAAGTAAAACGCCCCTCTAGCCTGGCCATGGCCAAACACGGGTGACACTACACTGCACGTAGCAGTTGTAGCGAATACAGGAGGCGCTGCCACTGTGCACGAGTTTTTGTTGCGCAGGAAAGCTGCCTTCTGGTTTTTGCAACTACTTCTGGTTTGACGCCGTATCAACAGGTCGAAATAGCCACAATTCTCAATAAAGCTAGGTTGCAATCCTCGTCATTAAGAGCAGCTATCTGGTGCCATGTCATTAAGCAACCTTTCTTTCTTTTTCGCGAACGTTTCGGATGCTTCGTCAATTGTCTAAAATCAAAGCTACAGCATCGGCTGGAACGTTTCGGTTCAGCGGCTTAGCGAGTCCAATGAAAGTGGCAGTCGAGCAGGACTGGATGCAGGGACCGTTTCGAACCAGGGCTTCGCCGCCTCCCTCTGAGCACGATCCCCGCATCCAGGTGATCCGCTCGTCGATGTCATCGTCGGGACGTTTCTTGTAGTGGATGTGTAGGTACTTGAGGCGAGGTAGGCTGGTGCGGAGCGCACGCACGAACACCTCGACGACGTCTTCCGAAAGGCAATCCCACGACAACACGTACAGGTACTCGAGGCTCGGGACTTGGGACATGGTTGGCCTGGGCCCGAACAGTATAAAATCTCGGGTCGCATCAGTGCATCGAGGAAAGAGGACAGAGCTTCTAAGCAGCTCCAGCCACTTACACAATCATTTCGTAGATAAAGAACACCTGAGCTTCGAAATACCGAACGATGCAGATCACTCGTCAATTTTTTTACACAATCGGGACCGATAGATCACTCCTACTTTGAACAGAGAATCGGGACTAAAATATCAACAAAAACACACACGGTGCCTTACGCTTTTTTTGTTTTGTCACCTAGGGGAAACTAGCTCACACCCACGAGGGGATCGGCCACACTCTCGATATTAAAGGGCAATGAGTGAAAAGTATGAAATATGTCAAAGACAACTCGAAGGTGAAAGTCATCCTTCTCATACGATTGTATTGACCCGCCCCCCTCCCCCCCCCCCCTCTTAAAGAAAGCTACACCCAACGTGATTTCGTCGCTGCCTCCGCGGTGGGAAGCATTGGTAGCTTAGACATCGTCTTTTGGTGAAAGGTGCGCCGCTCCTGGCCCACCTTTGGTCAAAAGACGGTATCGTGTGGTGAAGTCAACATGCGGCGTTACATTTCGTGACGTCACAAATTCTCGAGATGTGTGGTGACATCTCCACGTGATGATGATTTTTTGCATCACTCGTCTTGACGTTTACGGTCACTTTTCACGTTCGCTGAGGCATCAAAGGGTTTCGCGTTAACAAATGCACGTCCTAAATAAAAGAACGCCAAAGAAATTTTTCTTCGTCTGCGTTAAGGGAACAAGAGTAATCCGAAGCACAACAGTGCAGTTCATTTGAACAACCTAAAGAAAGATTAGCAATCGAAGCAAGTTATCCAAGAACTCTTCACATTCCCTCCTTGTTAAGTTGAGATACCTATAAAACGCACGCAACAAGCCACTCACCAATAGGAGAGTTTCCTCCACTTGCTCGCGCCGAAGAATCACGCAGCTCGGCGCGCTCCTTGCTCGCGAGCATCCGACCCAAGCGCTCGTTCTCCCTGCTCGACGGGCAGTTGCAGAGGCGCACAGTAGCCGTAGGGCTGCAGTGCTCGATGAACCACAGGCACGCCGTGTCGTGCACGTCGCTCAAGGACAGCCGGGCAAGTCCATTGGGAAACAAGGCTCTGGTATCGCCTTCGCGGATTTCCATAGCACCTTCGGGTTCAAACAGGAACTCTCCCTCACAGCCGGTACATTGGACGAAGCTGTTCTTTCTCTCAAACCGTACGTCCAGGTCAGCGAGGTCGGGGCAGACCTGCGCCTAAACGTCGCAGAGCTGAGGGACGACGAAGGGCGCAAGGGGACGCCGAGAGTGCATGCAGGTGCTCCAGTGACCCGTCTTGAAGCAGTTCCGCGAAGTCGAGGTCGGGACCGAAGTGGAAAGAGCAGATGTTAAGCTCGATGAGGTACTTGAGCGCCGTGCTGAAAAACAGGCGAAGGCTTTCGTGGTACGCAATTCCAGCCGTCGGGTAAGAAAAGCTAGAGGGCTCCTCCGGGAACAGCAGGAGGCTGAGAAGACGCACTTTGGTCCCAGTCGTGTCCTAGGCTGGCCACACGAATCCATTCGGCCACGGGGTCTTCGTCAGAGTCGACGACAACCATGACCAACTGGAAGGGAAGAGTACGAGGTTCGCGGAAGTCGACCGCAAGATCACGGAGTCGAACGCAGCTCCACGTACCGGTCGACTTCCGGAAACTGACGTTGCCGCAGACGGCGGCGCAACTCACAAAGTCCAACGGAGCAGTAGGGTCGAGTTGTCTCCAAGACGGCAGCTCGGAGGTGAACGTGAAGGTTTCCAAGTCGCTGAGAACGTCGATGACGTCGCGGCAGCGCAGAAGAGCGTCCCAGAAGGAACCGCGCACGAAATGCACGTGCACATGTTTTACGTACCGGCATAGACTCAGCAAGGCCGAGAGGTGACGGAAGTTGCCGTCGCAGGCCACTTCGACGTACAGGCGGCGCAGGCCGTGTACTCTTTCGGCGTGGGCGAGCTCAGACGCCACGTCGTTAACGCGCAGTTCCGGCGCCATTGCGTCCGCCTCGGACACCAACGACAACTCGAGTTCCACGAGTCGCCGTAGACTGGTCATCATCAACTTCAACACTTCGCTGGCCTTGAGGTGGCAGGCTATGCACCGCAGGGATCGGAGTTGCCTGCATCTGTAGATGTTCCTAGTCACCTTGGTAGGGTTCAAGACGAATGCAGTTCGTGAGATCCAACGCGCCGACGACGAAGGGTCTCTTGATTTCACTCATCCGCTTGGCCAGGCAGCTCACCGCTTCGTTAGGTCTGAGACGCACAAGAACTTGGGCGGGTGGTCCTGCCATCGTCTTTCGCTCTGCGTACTGTTCACGTTATAGGTCTATTACAGGGTCGAGTGGTGACGCGACGGGAAAGATGTAGGCCGTGCTAAAAGTGCATCTGGACTATATTTTACGGCGTACTGTGCCGATCGCAACTGTGAAATATGTCGTAGGTAACAGGATGTGACGTAATGCCAATGCACTCGCAGCCCTCTCGCTTTCGGAGACCAAAAGAATTATAGCAGTGAACATACGCATGCGCACAAGGGCAGCGGAGCTCTCCCTCTCCTGTTCCTTTTAGAGGGAGGGCGATGTCGGGCCCATATCTTTTTTCCCACTCATACCGGTCCAGTCGTCGCTTAATGTGCAAGGCTGTGATCGCGCAGGTTTGAGACCATAATGGCAGCCGATGACATCTGATGTCGCATTCCAAGGATGGTTTACTTTCCACTCTCACCACCGGAACGCCGAGAACCACAGGCAGGTCACTGAGAGCAGCGCGTCATTGCTTAAGATCATTTTTTTTTATCGATTGCGAAGCTTACATTCTTTAAGACTCGGCTAATTGGAGCAGGGTGGCGGGTGCGCCGCAGTGAAGCTTTGCGACCATCCCTCCCCCCTTAAGGATGGACCCTGCGCGTGCCTATGGCAGTGAAATCTAACGCCAACCGTGTGTCTAAATGTGGGCGCGTGACTTTGCACGAAAGTCTATATAGGCATAGGCGTGCGCAGGGTTCCCCTTCAGGGGGGGGGCAGGTGGGGGCGAAGGTTCATCGCAGCGCCCCCCCCTCCCTATTAAGTGAATGTATGGGGCAGAATTTGCGCCCCCCCTATCTTAGGTGACTAGGGGGGCGGCCGCCCCCTCTGCCCCCCCCTCGTGCGCACGCCTATGTATATAGGGTTAGATTTGTACACCTGTGAATCTCGTGCACCATGCATGCTGTCAATTTCGTCTATACGAACGTGCGACAACTTCGATAACACGGACCATTTGTGCGCATGCCCCCAGAAAATGCCTTTCTGCGGCCTACACCGAGCACATGCTATAGCTCGTTCCAGGCGCGGCATTCATTTTCGCTGTAGCGAAGAACACCGCCGATAATCTGTCTGTAGCTTGCCGATTACTTGTAGCGCAGCTTGAATGTGCAGCCGCCAAGACCTTCAACCAGCGGGCGCGAGTGCTGGTTGAAGATCACCCAATATTAGCGCAGCTCAGGCGAATTATGTTCTTCGGCGGGGCCGTAACATGTTATTTACCTCGATTGCTTGCTGAAACGTTCATTTTCGGAACATGAGTACGAGCAAAACCATATGCTTACTCCCAGCCTCTGTTCGTGTGAACTGCGACAATACGGGGTGACGCCCTCAGGAAGGAACAGCCTGGCACACGATGGGCCCATCTGAGCGCGCTTTGTGGGCATGCGCTTACCCTCGCTCTGTTCGCAACTTAGGTATACGTCACATGGCGCTGACGCACAGAAAAGCGGGCAAGCCTTTTGGCGCAAAGCGTCATTCTATAGATGCACTACGGAGCGAGGATTGCTTTCCAGGGAGACCGCACACGCGCAGACCATGGCTTGAGTTTTCCACCGGTGAGCGGGTAAGCCCCGACGGTGAGTTTGAAGTTTGAAGTTTATTCACCATTGAGGACATATACAGAATATAAACATTTTAGTACAGGAAAAAGGTCCCATAGTGTAAACACTGTAGGGGGGACCTTATTGTAATGGTAAAAAGAAAAAGATAACACTACTTAACAGCAAAAAGTAAAACATCAGAATATTCATAGTACAAAGTAATGGAAAAGAAACGGCGATGCGAACAGGAATACAATTGTGGCTGCATATCGGGCGTACGTCCTGAATAATTCTTGAGCAGCTGCACATACCGCAGTACTTGAAGGTCAGCGACATATTAGATGCGCAGTAGGCGCAGCATTCTTTTTTTTTTTTAAGGCGAAGCTGTTGAGCAAATTTTTTCTTTGTCAATCAATCGCAGAAAACTATCATCATCTTAACGGCTATGTGCCTCTGTGCGGCCTACCAGAAAACTATCATCATCATAAACAGGTATGTGCCACAGAAATTGGGTGAATGCCACTACTCAGGACTGTTCCACTGAAAATGAAGAAGGCCCCCTGTCACACGGCAAATCGAATGTCATTTACAACGAATGACATTAAGCGGACCTAACGTCATTTTACCTGCGTGGTGTCACACGACGAAAACAAATGTCATTTTAAAATGATGACCATGACCTGAGCCCTTCCTGACCCGTGGCTTTGGGAGAAATAAAAATCTATTAAAACTTGCATGTAACATGCGTGTATCCCCAAAATAATTTTTTATCACTAAAAAGGTGCTCCTAGAATATAAACGCAGCCGTTTTACACAAGTTGCCACAGCTGCACGACACAAACGAAGTCAAGCCAATCAAGCCAAGAGTTACTCGAAAACCAACATGGCCGACGATATGACCGGGGAAGCGTGGACGCACGACTGACTCCCCGGCTGCAGAAACGAGACGGCGGCAGCAATTTCGCGTAGTCACCACCTTAATCACCACAACACGTGCAATCGGACGATCAACACTCGCGATACAGGCGGCGACAACGACAACAGAGCACAAATGAAACATGGCAGGCTGGTCATCAGTGTCTATAAAGTTTAATTATCATAATAATCGTCTCCGAAAATCATAATCTGTGTAGACGCCTCAAACGTGATGATAGTGAACTTGTATCATTAACAAACAAAATTATGTGTTGCCCTTACCCTGATCTTAAATGCTTGTGCTCTGCATTATATTTATTTGTTTACATTTCTTCACAAACAAGTATAAACAAACATTTATTCTTAAAATACTGCGTGCTTTCTATTACCCACTACCATATTTTCGTCAGCATTAGCTGTTTTTGTGTGTTCCCTCATATATTTCTTGTTTCTTTGTTTAATGTAATCGTTGTTCATGTCGCATGTGTGCCTCAGTAAGCTTTCTCGTCCTTTTCGTGCTGTAAACATAATGGTTGTTCATCAGCTCTTCCATAGCCTATCCCACTTAGTGGGGTAGTGTCATTAAAAAGGTTGGCATACCATCATCGAAATCTCACTGTAGAACTGCGCAACATGCCTACGTAATATCACCTTAATCAGTTATCTCTCTTTCTTTTTTTTTTTCAATGTTTATCATCATGTAATACTTCGAGATATTCAATCAAAGTACGTCCACCTGATTCTTCGCCAATGCCCCCGCTCTGGTTACGCGTCATCTTGCACGAACATCATCGTCCTCGTCATAATCATCATCATCGGTAGTGGAAGCAGGCCAAGAAAAAGTAGAAGGAGAATGGCTGTCTACAGGAAGATACCAGGGTGAGTTGTTTATACGAGATGTACACGGTATATGATCTCATATCTTTTTCTTTTTTTCTTCACCACATATAGTTACTCACCTACCTTCACCTATTACGAAGCGAACATAACGCTTAAAGCTCAAGACACCGAAGCTATATCAAGAGTGTGTGTGTGTGTGTGGCGGGGGGGAGGGGGGGGGGCAGGGGGGGGGGGTCAGCTGCTCTGTTTGTCTTATGGGCTCATTTGCATAGATACACATGCACATAGGCGGAGAGTACGGGGGGGGGGCTGTGGGGCTCGGGCCCCCCTCCGGGCTGCTTCATGGGGGACAGCGCCCCCCCTGGCGCTGGCCCAGAGTATCTTTTAAGAGCTTGGCTCTCATCCACTGCCAACGGACTGTTGGTCATCCTTTCTTGCAGCTATTTCACCAGGGACTGTTTATGCCTTATCCTTTTCCTTACAGGCTTTCAAAATTCGGATCATGGGACATGGTCGCCGCCAGGATTTTCTCTTGAGGGATGCAAACGAGCGTTGCATCGCGGCTGGGGGAGGGGGAGATCACTGGTCTAGCTTGGGTGAGGGCAACTGCTGGTGAGGCTTGAGGGGGCAAGTGCCCCTTTTGCACCCCCCTGCCGACGCCCATGTCATGGGACAGTGACGAGTAGGGAGTCTGGCGCTGTGGTCGCATTGAGAACGAAGTCGCAGGATGACGAAAATTGCGGCATTTGCACGGCTCTTGTTCAAGATAAGCCGGCATGTACGCATCAAGAAAATGCAAGTTTTTTTTATGCAACAGATATTTGTTTATTGTCTCCTTAGTACTTTCGATAAGTCTTTCTCTCTCTCTTTCTCGCTATATATATATATATATATATATATATATATATATATATATATATATATATATATATATATATATATATATATATATATATATATATATATATATATATATATATATATATATATATATATATATATATATAAACAAGAGAGAGAATGTGGGAGGAAAGCAAATCGGGCGCCCCGCCCCCTCCGGGAATATGAAAACTCTCCGCCTATGCACATGCACATCATTAACTAGTACGCGCTTCTATCCTGTCGTCCGTTTTCGACGACTCGGCGAAGCCACTGGGAGGGGACGCTGCTGGGAAACTTCGCTTAGGGAGGAACCTCATGCACGCCCACGATAACGTGTACACGATGAAGCTACGTAAAACTTTCTAGGTAGCTAGCTGTGTACAGCGTTCTCTGGGGTCGCAGGTCACCTCCACTACCGTCCGGTGTACAGGGCGAGCGTTCTGGACATCGTGCGATATCGCATGAGGAGGAGACGCACCTGGTACTGGCTCTTATTTCTCATCGGCGTCCTCAGCTTCCTGACGGCCATGCAGAGGTGAGTGCCACTGCATATGTCTTTTGTCAGGCCACTCTTTCGCTCATTTATAGCGATATCTCTGTTCCACCCGGCATAAACTCACAGAACGCCTGTTAATGTTCTAGTTAATGTTCTAAACCTTTTCATTTGGTCGGCGCTCATTCTTTTCGTTTCCTCAACGCCTGTGTACGTGCGTTTGACCTTCAAGCTCAGCCAAGGTTAACGCCGGCGAAAGACCTTCGGCGAAACCCGCACTCGTTAGCGAAGACGCGAACGCGCCGCAATAAAGGCCTGACCACACGCACCCGTTGCAGCGCGTCAGCGCGTGGCTTTTTGACGCGGCGCCGCGCCCTCTCTCTATGGAGAGAGAGAGGGCGCACGGCTGCATGGCTTCGCGTAGCCACGCGCCCTCTCTCTCCATAGGGAGAGGGCGCGGCGCCGCGTCAAAAAGCCACGCGCTGACGCGCTGCAACGGGTGCGTGTGGTGAGTCTTTCGTAACGCCAGAGGCGCTGGCTGCATCCAAGATCACTGCGCTTTCGCGCCAAGAGTGCCGACAACGCCGAGCAGCGTCTGCGTGTTTGTCATAGTCTTGCAGAAGGGTTGAGAGGCGGGCTAGTAACACGCCGGCTTATTACGTAATAAAATCACGTGCTACGTCACGCCAACAAGCAGAAAAAGAGTGTTCCACACTCGCCGTCATGGCTACTGGCGGCGCTGACTGACGCTCCCGCGTTTAAACGCACATATATAACCCATAAAGTGGACGGAGGGATGGCCGCCGTGGTAGCTCAGTTGGTAGAGCATCGGACTCGTTATTCGGAGGTCGCAGGTTCGGTCCCTGCCCACGGCAGGTTATATTTTCGTCCACTTTTCTTCACATTTACATTACATTTACTACTAATAACATCCCCTATACTTTCCTTGGCATTATTATCTGTTAGTTATCATTGTTACTGCCATTCTTATGGCTCTTATGGTGAACAAGGCTCCCGTATGGGGTGCGGAAACGTCGAATAAAATTTGTGTTCTTTTCGGCCGATGTATCCTTTAGCGTTTGCACTGTACCAGAGAGAAACATAAGCAAACGACTCATGGCAGTCACTATAAACGCAGATTACAAGTCGTCGTGCAAAAATAACAAGCTGCCCAACGATTCAGGGCTTCAGTGAAGTGCGGCGCTTCTGCATCCCATGTCACGCCGAATTGAAGTTCCACTCGCTGCTCGCACTACTAGCCAGAAACGCTAATATCTTTTTCGCTAGAATAGCAAGCTTGGGCCATTTAGACCGCTTGTTGTTCCCGAAGTTTCGTACCTCTGATGCAGCACTGGAGTACGACTGCACGAATAAATTATCACGACGCTCATTTCTCGTGTTCGTCGCTACGTGCTGGAAAACAATTCCGGCACAACGTCTATGTCTCTGGCTTGATTCTGCCTCTGTACCTGGACTGGCCAGCCCGATAAAAAGCACTGTAGCCCAAGCCCTGGCCCGGACCCGAGGTGAGATGACGTCGGCCTACCAGGAGGCCGTGTACACCTCCTAGTCGACGTGTTTCTAAACTCTGGCTAGAGTTAGATGAAAAATTAGACCATCTCCCGCTAAAGGGGACCATGAGGCGATGCGAAGCGGGGTTTGCTTGCCGACGCTGCCGTTGAGTTTCGGCATGTCGAGTCGTCTTGAGCAAATGCATAACGGACAATGTTACTGCCTATTTACATAGATAGATAGCATATGGCGTGATATAGACCTTTTTAGCGGAGAGGAGGATCCCCTCCTTTCTGGGCTGTTGCACGGTAGTACAAAAGCCGACGTCACAGCCTCGGCAGTGCATTTGTGGGGGGTCAGGCACAGGGGCGTAGCCAGAAATTTTTTTTCGGGGGGGGGCACCTCCTTGATTTCGGGGAGGGCACCCGCTTGAAATGGCCATTTTTCACTATATATACCATGGCGAAAAAAAATTTCGGGGGGGGGGCACGTGCCCGGTGTGCCACCCCCTGGCTACGCCACTGGTCAGGCATGTTAACAACAGCCCGGAGAGGCACCCAAAGAGCCTTCGCTGACAAGGTGCATAGCTAGTGAGTGTGCATATGGAATTGTGTAGTACGAAATGCACTGGCCTTCCCGTCGGCCCCTTTGCTCGCAGACCATTCGACGGTCTCTTCCGGCGTCGCGCTGGCGTCCCAACCTGGCTGCGGCCACGCGACTCTCGCTCCAAGGACTGCACGAACGTGGACGTGGAGGCGCGCTTCGACTGCCACCCCTGACGTCGGTCTGAGTCGCGCCTCGTGCGAGATGCGAGGGTGCTGCTTCCACAAGCCGAAACCCGGAGCCGTCGGGGTGCCGGCCTGCTTCTTTCCCGCCGGATACAACGGCTACAAGGTAGGGCTAAAGGCCTGACCACACGTACCCGTTGCAGCGCGTCAGCGCGTGGCTTTTTGACGCGGCGCCGCGCCCTCTCCCTTATGGAGAGAAAGGGCGCGCAGCTTCGCGTAGCCACGTGCCTTCTCTCTCCATAGGGAGAGGGCGTGGCGCCGCGTCAAAAAGCCACGCGCTGACGCGCCGCAACGCGCACTTGGGGTCAGGCCTTAAAGGCCTGACCACACGTACCTGACCACACGTACCTTTCTCTCTATAAGGGAGAGGGCGCGGCGCCGCGTCAAAAAGACGCGCGCTGACGCGCTGCAACGGGTATGTGTGGTCAGGCCTTAAGGTGTGTTCATATTGCTACATGCATAATGCCAGCCCCCTGAACCATGCGCGTGTGCGCCCGATGAAGAGAACGAAGATCTGTGGCTGCTCGCTCTCTGAGCTGAACCGGTCAGCTGTGCGACCGCTGTTGTAAATATATCTTGTAAATAGACTACGGTGCAAGCGACTCGTCATTCCAGTAACGTCTTTGGCGGAGGTGCGGGGTACAATATGCAGTAAAAGCTCGTTAATTCGGATTTCACGGGACCGGAAAGACTGTCCTCCTTAACCGAATGCTGAATCGTCGCAAGTGTGAAGAAAACATTGAAGATATGGCTATTACATATTATAAAGCAGTTTCATTTTTTCGAGGAATACGCGAATCCATGGCGCTTATCTTCGAAAGGGGCAGTGTAAGCGGCAATTTTCGTCATTCGCGGCTTCACAATGTGACCGCGGCTCAAGACCTATGTGTCTTAAGGCGAAACGTCCTCTAAGCCCATGCCTTATTACGTACCAACAACGTGATTGTGGCATGACGACCACACCTTTCAAAAAAACAGGCGGCCGTTTCGGCTGTCCGCGGACGCTGTTTTTAGTTCCTTTGAGTCGCCCATTTGCGGCACTTCGCGCTCGGCGTGCTCCAAGGGTCGTCCGAATTAACCGCGTTGCGGCCAAACAGGCGACCGAATTAATGATCGAATTCTTTTCGTCCACTTTACTTTATTCATATCTATATTCCAATTAATACACACCATTTGAAACAGTGAAATTAACGTCCCCTATACCTCACTTAGCCTCAGTAGCCGCGTGAGTCTGTGCAGATGGCGCCATCAATACACACCTCATCACGAATATGGCTTTCTTCCCTCGGAAATGCAGCATAATATGCTCATTTTTGCCTCAGCGGATTCATTCATTGATCAATTGATCGTTTGCCTCAGCAGATTGATTCATTGATCAATTGATCGTTTGCCTCAGCAGATTGATTCATTGATCAATTGATCGTCTGACTGACTGATTGATTGATTGATTGATTGATTGATTGATTGATTGATTGATTGACTTGCTGAGTGATTGATTGACAAATTGATTGACTAACTGGCTAATTAATGGATTGATTGATTCGTTGACTGACTCATTGGCTGATTGAGCGATTGATTAATCGATCGATCGATCGATTGATTGATTGATTGATTGATTGATTGATTGATTGATTGATTGATTGATTGATTGATTGATTGATTGATTGATTGATTGATTGATTGATTGATAAAGAACAGCAGGCCAGCGCGCCCTTCCCGCTCATTCATGTTCACGTCTCCTTCACCCTTGTCGCTGTAACAATGTTTGCGAAGCTTTAGCATCAAAGCACTAGCTAAGACAGGGGGTGTGCCTCTTTTTTTTTCCCGCACTAAACCACACACTCTCACTCTCCGTTCTGTCCTCGCCAGATGAAGCGCAAGATGGAAACCTCGAGCGACGTGGTGATCACGAAGATGCGCCGCATCCGGCCTTCGGGATTCCCGGAAGACGCCCTCGAGATCGATGTCGCCGCTTCCTTGTTCTCCCCCGAGATTGCCCGGATAACGGTGAGTATTTATGCACATCATGTTGAAGTGTAATCCACAAGAGATTTCACCGAACTTATCTATCTATCTATCTATCTATCTATCTATCTATCTATCTATCTATCTA
This sequence comes from Rhipicephalus appendiculatus, assembly GCA_030522465.1. Lineage (NCBI taxonomy): Eukaryota > Metazoa > Arthropoda > Arachnida > Ixodida > Ixodidae > Rhipicephalus > Rhipicephalus appendiculatus. The sequence continues at coordinate 20,897 of JALIZH010005247.1, read as the reverse complement.
TCTATCTATCTATCTATCTATCTATCTATCTATCTATCTATCTATCTATCTATCTATCTATCTATCTATCTATCTATCTATCTATCTATCTATCTATCTATCTATCTATCTATTCACTAGCCGAGGTAAAAGCAAAGTAGGTGTTCAAAGGCAATGATAGGAGGGGGGCAAACTGCCCTTGCCACTGTAGGGTGGCCAGAATAACCGCGGCAGACGTTATCCCTCCCCACAAGTGGTTTATAAAACATGTGGGTGAATCATGACGGGCTTCCGGCCCTCTCAACTGAATACGGTCATTTCGAAATCAGGCGTTTCTGGCAAAAGCGTATAACCTTTCAGATCCGTGACTATTACTCATACGAAACCACATGGACACCAAATATTTACCTTGACTTGTTTCCATACATGTCCCCTTTTGCCTTCTATTGTAACGACAGGAGCCCACGGGGACGTTTACGTCACAAATTAAGCCTCATCTTCCTTTTAGGGGCGAAGCACCTTAGGGTCTAGGCTTGTACGTTGTGCGTTGTCCGTTGTAAGGCACAGTACATGCAAGGTACCCACTATACGCCATGACGATGACGATGAAGAATAAGCGCGTTAGCACATGCAAGGTACCCGATGACGATGACGCTGCCATCACGGCACAGCACATGCAAGGTAGCCACTATACGCCATGACGGGGACGATGACGCTGATGACGATGAAGAATAAGCGCGTTCCAGACCACACATTCTCTTTCTGCCGTGGATGAAAACGATCGTGAAAGTGCTCTCGCCCGCGAAAGGCAAAGCGGCAATGCCGACAACGAGCTGCTACTCCGGAGGCGAGAGCGCGGCATGCGGTGGCTCAACGTCTACGCAGACAGGAAGCTGCCGCGGCGGCGAGAGCTCGGGAAGCAGCGACAAAACGGCAACGCCGACAACAACAAGCTGCTACCCCGGCGTTCAGGGCACGGGAAGCGGTGGCTCAACGGCAAAAGCACGTTGTATATACTGTACACACGCGTTGTCACTCGTTTACATGAGCGAGTGGGAAATGTCACAGGTGATTTACGGTAAGAACGATTTCCCAGTGCTTTCGCCCACTCGTCATGATTCACTTCGTGGAGATGCGTAGATATATATTTTTTTCCAATCTTTCACCTCTTAACGCGCGGTCAGACTCCGTTGTGCGTTTGCTCTGATTTCATGACAATCTCCTATTCGTTCACGCTGGCTGCTTGCTATTTGTGCAATGAAGTCGCCATGCGGCTGTTACGTTTATCGTTGCTACTTTGACGTAATCGAGGCTGTAAGGGAGAGCTCTCTTCGTGATATGGAGGTTGCGCGGGAGCTCTCGCTTTAATTGAACAACTTCTTCCCCACGAATATGACTGAAATATTTTGCCAAGCACAATTGCCACCGCAGGAATACGTGCATAACTTACTTATTCGCAATGTATTTATTTTTTATTGCACACCATTTAATTTCCTTGTTCCTGATTTTTTTTTCTGTTTGCTTTCTTTTGAGCATAAGTCTAGTTGTGCCCTCACCTCCATAGTATTTTTGCATAAGATGTTTCACTATCATTTTGGCTACGATTTCAAACAATTGATAGATGCTTGCATAAGGTATGGTGTTTGTACACGTGAACAAAAGCTATCCCTTTCGAGGCGACTTCGAAGTGCTGTTGCTGTAATCAATGCAAATATAACGCACTCTTCACGAAAACTCAACCTAATGAAACCATCCGATAATGAGGCTAAGGAAGGTATAAGGGACATTATGAGGTGGTTTAAACTGTTGTGTAGTAATCATGAAACTCGTAATTCGAGGGCTGTAGGTTTGGTTCCTAGCTGGGCAGGTTGACTTTTAATATATTTTATTTCATTTCCATTTATGTCATGGTTACTATACTACAATTAAAACGTACAGACAGTACCTCCGAAGCTATTCTTAGCCTTATTATCTGTTGGTTTCGTTAGGTTGGGGCTAACAAAAAATCACCGCTTCTCCATGAAGTGAATGAGTGGGCGAAGCAGGGAGATCGTTGGGTGTTACCATAGATAACCCGTGACATTGCCCACCCACGCATGTAAATGAGTGACAAAGCGGTGTACAGTTATACAGGGTGTTTCAAGACATGTGTCCAATATCCTCAAAAAATCAGCAAAATGCGATATTTACTTGCTGTTTTCACAATTGATTTTTCTGTAGCAACTTGCATCTTACGATGGTCGAAGACGTCATTTGCGACTGTAATTAAGAAAACTGAATTAACTAACTTTTTTAATTAGTGGAGCTGTGTGGTTCTGTTAAATGGGAGAATTGAAATTCTTCATGCGAAAAACTCACCGCAGCTTTGATATCTAGAAAAGGCGGCCTCTATTGATTATTGTGGCGTAATGAAATTCAGGCAAATTTAATGGCGAAACCGAAACCCAAGCACCGATGAGCGCAACAAGCAGACGACTAGAATGACGTCACTGTTCAAGACAACGGTTACAGAGGTGCAGTTCTTCCCCGTTCGTTAGCGTATGTGTGTCATGCGTTCTGCTTCTGCAAGCACAGTCCACACACCCACACAACGAAGTCGGTTGATGGTTGATATAATGACGTTCACTCATTCTGGACGTCTCAGACGAATGTGGCAGTGGCGCTCTTCCGCGTTTCGGTTTCGGTTTCGCCGCTGAATTTCCGGAGAATTTCATTACTTTCCCAATTATTCCTAGAAGCCGCTTTTTCGAAATCTCAAAGCTGAAATGGGTTCTTCGCATGAATGACTCCAATTCTCCCATTTGACTTAACTGCCTAACTTCGCTAATTAAAAAGTTAATTAACCTTAAATTTCTTAATTACTGTCCCAAATCATGTCTTCAACCATCTTAAGATGCCTGTCGCTACAGAAAGAGCCAATTGTGAAGACAGCGAGCAAATACCGCATTTTCCTGATTTTTTAAAAATATGGGACACATTTCTGAAACACCCTGTATACAGTGTTTATAGGTGATAAATGGTATGTCGTGTTGAGTTGTAGGATTTCGTTTTGCCTTCATTATTACTGCTTTGCGGTCCGTGAAATGTAGAACCAATGGTTCTTCGATCGGATCTAGCCTGAAGTTGGCAAAGACGAGGTCTAGGCACGTTCCCCTGGTGGTTGCTGGTTGTTTCCAGTCATACTAAATGCATCGTAGAGCGTATCGAGACGTGGTATAGTGCACAAGAAGTTTTTGCCGTTGAGCCGCCGCTTCCCGCGCCCTCAACTCCGAGCCCACTTGGCGTTTTTGCCGTTTTGCCGCCGCTTCCCGCGCCTTACGTTTGCTTTCATCCATGGCAGAAAGAGAATGATCCATGGTCGTCATCGTCATCGGGTACCTTACATGTGCTAACTCGCTTATTCTTCATCGTCATCAGCGTCATCGCTATGGCGTGTAGGGGGTACAACGAACAACGGACAAGCCTAGACACTAAGGTACTTCGCCCCTAAAGACAAGCCCTCGATCAAGTGCCTCCATTTCGTTCACGAAGACAGTCACAAGAACAAGAGGCACAGGCGCTGTGTTCCCTCCTTCAGTCTTCGCGAAGCGTGCACTGTATTTTTTTCTGCTGTGATAAACGAACAACTAGCACGAGATGTGGTATTCAAGTGTTGTTGGTGTAAAGCAAGTCGTGAAGCGAATGAAAACAGCGCGTACCACTGGTGCAGGTGGCGTCATACGATGACCTGTACCGCACCAGCGTGCCCCCCGGTTCCCGACCATCACGAGCCGGCCTCTCGGTTGCTTACAGTCTACACGACCAAGCTCGGCGACTTGGTCGTCTACAGACCGGGAGACCGGCAGATACTGTGAGCATTCATCTCCAAAGTGTTATATTCTCCCCAAAGTGTTGTAATCAGGACCGTTTGCCAGTGATTCTCACTGCACACATTCCTTGTCGCCATCATAGTTTTAATATCTATATGTTTTACCGCCTTTAGCGCGAGGAATTTTATGCCCTTATACAGCCACTTAACATAATCATTGTTCACACTCGCTATCATGTACTGGCGCTCTTTGGCCATCAAATGGCCCTTGAGCCAATAAAAATCATATATCATCATCATCATCATGTGAGCATTCATCCGTGCGCGGCTTAGTGCATGCGTCCTGGAACTATACAGAACCGTACTACAGCTAACGCTACCGGAATGGTGTTTCGAACTTCATTATATAATAACATAATAAATAATTGTTGGAGTTTTACGTCTCAAAACCCTGATATGCTTACGAGGGACGCCGTAGTGAACGAATCGGGAAGTTTTGACCACCTGGGGTTCTTTAATGTGCAACAAAATCTAAGTACACGGGCCTCTAGCATTTCGCCTCTATTAAAATGCGGCCTCCACGACCGGCATTCAGGTGGTTGAAATTTTCGGAGCCCTCCACTGAGGCGTCTCTCATAATTATCTCGTGGTTTTGGAATGCTAAACTCTGGCAAATATTATTATTTTATTATTATAATATTTTACTACTATAATTATTTTCGTACCTTTTTGAAACTCGATCAGTTCAGTTAGGAGCGTAACGATCACCTGCGACGCATCTGCAGCGTTGTACATAAAAAAAGTGATATTAAAAAGCATCAATCTTATTGCAGCTTAATTAAGCTTAATGTGACAACACCTGTATAGGAGATCCTGATATCATTCGTATTTTACAGCGAAAGCTGTTATGAGATCACAACAAGGGTCGTTTCTGCGCCGTAGTTGTCCGCCGCCGCCGGTGTCCGTAACCAATATCGCACGAAATAAGAAAAAAACTAAATAAATAAAAAAACACCTGTGAATGAATGGGAATCGAACCCGGGTCCTCTACGTGGCAGCCCAGCACTCTACCACTGAGCTACGCCACTGCTTGAAACTGCGGTGCAAACTGACCCTAGGCAGGCTTCATATCGGGTAAGGAATCGCGTTAACGTGTGTTGTAAAGCGTTTTAGAGCAGTAAAGTAAGAACCACGCGTCACACAATGCGAATTGCGTAACGAGTAGGTCGTTCAATGTTCCAACCCATTACAAAAGCCTGTGGCATAATTCTTCATCGTCGTCAGCCACAGCATCAACAAAGTGCACATAATTCGTTACAAGAGTGTAGCGGGCACCGCGCTTTTCTGAAGAATGACGAAGAATGGCGTAGTAGACGCTTCCCCACTACACAAAAATTATGATGATTTATAGCGTAGTGGGTACCATGCAAGTGGGCTTGTAGTAGTTGCCCCAAGAGTGTTTAAGAAAGGCTAAAGGCCGCTCTCCCAGCTTTCGCTGTGGCTGTGCTGCGCCTTCTGCGCAGGCCTGGCGGTTTTTTCAACGAAGTCGTAGAGATTTGCTTAGTATGTACTGATGGGCTAGTTCGTGGAGCCCTGATATTTGATAAAGCAGCGCCCATGAGGACACATTCACACACACAGGAAATGACGCAAACACGAGCGCTGGCGTTTGCGTCATTTTTATGTGCGCGTAATTCTGTCCGTGCGCAGCTGCATGAATACGTTTTTTCCTGTAAAGCGTGCACCACCTTCAGCGACAGTGCCAAAGGTGAAGCCCACTTTACAACATAGGTTGAGCAAACAGTATTGTAGGTGAAGCCTAACGCACAGCATTCGTTAGGCTAATCCATCCGTCCGTCCGTCCGTCAGTCCATAGGCGTGTGCACGGGGGAGGGGGGGGGGGCAGGGGGGGGGGGGGCGAGAGGGGGGCGTGCGAAGGCAGCCCCATGCATTGACATAATAAGGAGTGGGGGGCGAGAGGTGGGCCACAAAGTCAGCCTCATACATTGAGATGATAGGGAAAGGGGGGGGGGGGGGGGGGGGCGCTGCAACGAACCTTCGCCCCCCCCCCCCCCCTCTGAAGGGGAACCCTGCGCATGCCTATGCGTCCGTCCGTCCGTATCCGATATTTGACCGTGCAATACGTTTTGCTCATATCACAGGTTTGAGACGGACCTTTCCCGACTGGTGTACACTCCGCGGTTCGTGCAGCTGGTGACACTCGTGCCAACCACCAATCTGTACGGCCTCGGATTGGGCAGGGGTCCCCTGCAGCGCAGCGTCCTCCAGCCTCACGTTGGATTCAACCGTGACCTGCAAGCGCTGGTGATTATCAAACGTACACTTCTGCGACCTTCGGCGACCCTGCCTGCATAGCTATATCAACCTCTCTTTTGAAAGTCCCGGTTTCCTTTGCAGGCGAGATGGTGGCGTAGTAGGGCTTACTGAGATAAACGTGGTTAGCCCAGCTGAAACGCTATACACTCAAACCTCGATATAACGAACCTGGATATAACGAAATATCGGTTATAACGAAGTAAATGAAAAATACTCTTGCAACAGATACAGTGCTAAAAATGTACCTTTATAATGACTTTTCGGATATATTGAACTTATTTTCGTGTAAGATGCAACTTCGTTATAATGAGGTTTGAGTGTAGTACGGATGCCGTTTGAATAAGAGAGACGTCCACCTTTGTGAGGTGAGTGGCAGTTTACGCGAAATTATGCGAAAACAAAGAAGGCATTGAGGCACAGCGAAAAGAAATTCCAGCCAGTTCTACACTATGAAAAATATACAAACTGCGGAGTGTAGATGACGGTTCGCCTGCTTGTGTTGAAGCTTGTGTTTGTCTGAGTAGGAGCTTCGAGTTCATCCCGTCTCTGTTGGCACTCGGCTTCCGTCTTAGTCGTTACCTCACATTCAATGTCGTTTCGCCTCCGCTTCTATCTGTTGCACATCTGCATCCAAATCCCGGCGCTGGCGCTTCGCTGGCTCGGACGGGCGAATCAGCCCTTCGATGTCGCTGGCGGTAGTGGGCAAGCAAGTGGTGGTGGTGAAAAACTTTATTATAATAAAGAGTGTATGAGCCCCCGAAAGGGCCCTACAGACTAGGTGACATCCGCAGTCCGGGAGTTCGTTGGACAATACCGCTGCTTTTGCTCGCGCAGTCAGGGCCTGTTGGGCCCTGAGGCCGGAGCAGTTAAGCAGCGTCGCCTCCCAGTCCTCTCGCGTAGGGTTGGGGAGGAGAGAAATGGCTGTGTTTAGCTGGCAGGCCCATACCACGTGGAAGACATCGGCTATCTTCCCACAGTGCTTGCACCTGCTATTTACTGTGGGGTCAAAATATTGCAGTATTGCCGGGCATAGCAATGTGTTTGTTTGTAGTGCTAACGTTCCAACGTGCAGGCTGCTCGGCGTCCGTGGTGGGAAAAGAAACCTTCATTTGTGATGCAGTGGCGCCCTCTATTGACCTATGAAGTGCGGAGCACTTTAGGGGCCGTGCTGTCGTATGCTGTAGTATGCTGTTGTCGTCACTTGGCGTAACGCTCCGTGTGTTGCATATTGAGCGCGCGCTCGCGCCAAGGAGAAGTCTTCGCCCTGCTGATCTTCGCGCGCCTTGGCGATGATCAATTATCACCAGCAGCAAAAAAAAAAAGAAAAAGAAGAAGAAGAAGACTAGTGCGCTTGGCGTAACGCAGGCAAAACCACTTATAAAAATAGAAAAAAAAAGAAGCAAGTGCGAAATAGAAACAGAGAAAGGGAAAAATAGTAATGAAATAGAAAGAGTAAGGAAAAGATCGAAAATAGATAGAGAAGAAGAAATAAATAACAATAAAGGGAGAAAACGAAAGACAGAAACGGAAAAAGAGAGCAAGAAAGAGAGGAGAAAAGAAGAAGAAAAGCTAAGGGAAACAAACACTTTCTTCAGGCTTGGCACACTACTGCGAAGCTGCCGTTTTTTTTTTTTCTTTTTTTTGCCATTGACTTGACCTGTAGTGTCCTCTTTTGACCTATTTTGGTACTTTGAGTGTTATGCCAAGCGATGACATGAGACGAAAACGCGAGCCCCTGAGTGCTCTCCACTTAAAAGAAAAAAGTAAATTGTTCAACAGAAAAGCACACGCGCGCGCGCGTATGCGACACAAATACATACGGACACTGACATACGCCGACATACGAATGAAACAACGCTACACGTATGCGACACAGGCGAGCATAGACGAATAAGAGTCAAGTCGTCTAAGAAGATCGATTCTTTGTTAGTCATAGTTATAGTACAGTCATCTTTCTATTGAAAGAATCGTTACTTTTCTTTTTAATTCCGAAATCTCGCCCTTTGGCGTAGTACCAGAGTCCTTCGATACTTCTAAGTATCGAAGGACTCTGGTAATACTGTGCGGCTTCATAAATGTACGTACAAATTCGCTTCATTGTAAAAAAGTCTACAGAACAGTTTAATGAATGCATCGATCAAGTTTGGTTGGTCGGTCAGGCTAGAACCTTGTTGCACGGAGGTGGCGAAGACGGCTTTAATACAGGTCTGTACAAGTCCACGGCATGCGTGTTGCGGTAAAATTGCGGATCGGCGTGTTAGAGATGCCGTAGAATATCTACGAAAGCGGGTGAATCAATTAAGAGGTCCTGTCGTTTATGCACAACAGTGTCAATCCTCGCATGACATGGTGTATGTCATGGAGGAAAGAAAAAGAAAGGAGGGAGCATGACGTCACGCAGCCAACCTTGGCAAGCCAACCAGTTTTGAAGCCACCAGTGTCGGCCCAATGCGTGACCTTTGCGTCAAGATCACGCAAGCAACGAGACTTGCCGAGACTTCGGGGTATGGCGCCAGGTAGCTTTTAACCGAAGCGCGCTTGTTCGGCGCAGACCGGCCGGCTCACCCAGGAGGTTAAAAAAAAATCGACGCATATCCACGGAGTGAATGATGATGAGTGGGATGAAGCTCCGGAGGTTCATCGGTAAAAACCGTGAATCTTTCGGGAATCTTTCCCAGTACATCAGCAAAGACGTGACAAACACTGTGTGTATATATTAAGAAATTTTATTTATTCGTGAGCCATGATTTTCCGTTTTCGTACAGGAGCCGTGTTTTCTTCGTTGGTCGTGAGCCGTGGTGGTTACCGTTTACATAAGCCGTGGCTTCCGTTCCGCCTTCATTATAACGGCTTTATGGTCGTTGACGTGGAGGGATAGGGGTTCTTAGATGGGTCGTAGTGGGAAGTTCGCAAAGACATGCAAGCAAGATCAAGGAATGGAGTCAACCTGGGCGACTGTTTTCTATTCAGCGATGCAGGTTTCTCGGTATGGTTGTGGGTTGCATGTGGTCGAACGATTCACGTACTAGCTAAGCAGCACCGCAGCGCCATCTAGTAATCATTCTGAGACCTAGAGGTGGCTACTACTACGACGACGACTGCGACGCCGGACTAGCCTATGCCCTTAGGGGGCTTCGCCCCTAAAACGGAACGCCACCGAGAGCACTAAAACCTACCGCACGCTCGGACGTTTTGATCACGTGTTGGGCCGACACGGTGGGATTCACTGGGCTTCACTCGTGTGACGTAATGCTCCCTCCTTTCTTTTCCTTCATCCATTGTGTATGTAGTAGTCCGCGTCCTTCACCTTGACGCACTTGTTTACCTTCGTGCAGAACGGTAGCGAGCACTTCTTCCACGGCAGCCACCCGTTCTACATGGGCTTCGACCGGCTGGGAACGAGCTTTGGCGTCTACTTCCGAACCAGCGCCATATTTGGTGAGACCATCGGCACAAGCCCGCATCGGCTGTCTAAAAAAAAGGATATGACGTTAGGTTCTCAAAGTAGAGAGACCTCACCCATCGTGAAAACAATTAAAGAAAAACGTATGGCGCATTCAACGAAAGCGGACGGGAAACTAGTTGCGTTTAATTGAGACATGAGTAATCGACAAAAGAAGTGAAAGCGAAGAGTTTTTGGGGACCTGTCTGCCCTCCGCGCGCGAGCAGCGCATTGGTACAGCACGACAACAATGATTCCAACGGCGCAAGCGGGGCCTCGCGTGTTGAAATATTTACTATTCAGGAGACTAGGGGGGCTCTGTGGCTTCTCGCTTTAATGGAAATGGTTGTGTCTGTGCGTGTTAGTGCAGTGCCCATCTGGACACAGAGAAGAAACGTTTTTGGTCGGGGTCGGCTCTGTGTGCGTCTTTCTGTTCTAGTACGCGCCCATAAGACCACGTTCCCTCATAGCCGTATAGACTTAAAATTAAAGCAAAGTACCTGGTGATGTCATGGGCTGCGCTTGGATTCGCAAAATGATGTACTCTAGCGTAGTGGGCAATTGTGCTTGCAATAAGCATTCTACGAGTGTTTAGAACAGACAGTGCAATGTGCATAGACGTTCCTTTCCTCGAGGCACGGTTGAGGTGTCCACCGAGAAGCGAAACATGGCGGCGAATGAAAAGGTGATGCGAACGTGGACCGTTGGCGATATCGCGTTGCACTCTTGAAGGGCGAGGCCTAAGCGTCCTCCAAGTTTTTAAACGCGTAAGCATTCCGCTTCTGATTCAACAAGAAAACTGTCCGTCCGTCTCTCTGTGACAGAAGACGATCGCCGCTACAAGGAAATAAATGAATAGATGAACACTCCGGTACTTTGGTTTGAAACCCGTGCCCTGACCTACCGAAAGTGAGTGTCCTTAACCACTGCGCTCAGTACCCTTGCCTGTAAAGTATGAACACACGCGACCTACACGAATTCGTTGCACCCGCGGTGCAGAACAAACGTAGCAAATACAACAGTCTCCATGAAGGCTTCGTGGAAATTCGTGGAAGTAGAATGAAATCTCAATGCGGCACGATATTTGAAGCCGGCTCATCAGGACTGTACACATCAGAAAAAAATTCAGACTGTGAAATTTTGATGCCAAACGCACCCCCATAAGCGTGCGCAGGGTTTCCCCTTCAGGGGGGGGGGGGCGAAGGTTCGTCGCAGCGCCCCCCCCCCTCACTATTATGTCAATGTTTGGGGCCTGTCTTTGCGCCCTCCCCCCCCTATCGCCCCCCACTTACCTATTATGTCAATGTATGGGGCTGGCTTTGTGCCCCCCCCTGCCCCCCCCCTGCCCCCCCCCCCCGTGCGCACGCCTATGCGCACCTCTCAGTGGCTGCTGGAGGCGCACAGCTTAGGACAACGTTCGAGAGGCTCGCGCGTGCTAGAGAGAAGATGACAGACGCCATATGCCGTTGCCAGCCGAAAACGGCGTTCCAGGGGTGGCCGCTAGAACTCAACGCTTGCGCATTATCTAGAAAATTCCGATAAGAGATTCTGCGTCATTTTATTCAAGAACTGATATCGACTTGTTTTACATAGCGGAAGTACCGTTAATGTTACGTCACTGCTTCGCGCACGCAGAGGTGCTGGGTCACGCGACACCGGCGCTGACGTTCCGCTCGCTGGGCGGCCAGGTGGACGTGTTCGTGTTCGGCGGTCCGTCTCCAGCCGACGTTGTGCGCCAATACCTGGACGTCGTCGGGAGACCTGCCATGCCACCGTTCTGGGCCCTGGGGCTCCACGCGTCCCTGCCCCGGCTGCCACCTAGCGTTAAGGATGGCCCTAAGGAGGTCTTCTTTGCCGACAGCGACTGGGAGGACCCGTTGAAGCCTTTCCTCACTTACTCAAACTACTACGTGGTACGGCCCAACTATAGCAATATCTGCAGCCAATGTACTGTTCGCCTTCATCAACAGCCACGTGGTACTTCCCGACTAATACACTCGCTGGAGAGAACGTACTGTTAGTCTACTCCAACGACCACGTAGTATGCTCCCCGACTGAGACACTAGATGGACCGAATTTACTGTTCGCCTACTTCAGCTACCACGTGTCAGTACCGGACTAAAGCACTAGCTGGAGCGAATGTACTGTTCACTTACACCAACTACCATGGGGTGCCACCCGACTAAAAGACCAGCTAGAGCAAATACACTGCTCTCCTACTCAAGCTACCTCGTCCCTCGACTAAAAGCTAGCTGGGAGCGAATGTACCATCTCCATCTCCAACTACCACGTTGTACGTCCCGGACCACGGAGTCAGATAAGACAGCAGCTCGCGTTCAGCGCGCTCGCTGGCACGAAAGGAGAGAGAAACCGTTTATAAGCTTGCGAAAAAATCCGTGTAACTCTGCTCGTACGTGATGGATTTCAAAATTTTTTGCGGCATTTGATTTGCGAATCAGTGAAGCGTTTAGAATAACTGCCAGTTGGGCGTGTTGGTATACGCTCATGATGATGGAAGCGCTAAAAGAAACGGAGACTTATGAGGTTTCTAAAATAAACTCGGTTGCTAGTAGTGCCTTGTCCTGTGTTCTTCATAAGTCTCCGTTTCTTTTAGCGCTTCACCATCATGACTGAACCGCTTCAATGATGTCAATCGGTGATTATTTCGAGAAGTGTCGCAGGGCCCCTTTAAGCCTTTTTACATGGTTGGCAACGCAGGACGTCGCGTGGCTCCCAGTGGACGTGGAGAGGCACACGTGCGAGCACGGCTGGCACCCCGAGACTGTGCATAGGAGGCCCTTCCAGCGCATTGTGCACACTCTGGTGAGTTCACGAGGCTCGAATTACCGGCAGTTTCAACTAGTAATACGCAGCGCGTTCAAAAAGAAAAATACAGTGAAGCAAAACAAACTGTCTACTGTATATGCTGGAACATCACTGGATTTAGATGGAGCGAATACAATGTTGCTGTTAAAACAGCGGATATAGCCTGCATTAACCGATGTCGACCAATACCGAATTTCATTGAGGCAACGTCTGGCAACGCTGGCTAACATTCAGCAACAGTAAGCCAATGATAGCTCACAATAGGTAGCGATAAGCGGCGCAGCTACTATCCGAGTAAATGCAGTATGCCAGGGCGCCTCCGCTAGCCGTTCAGCTGGCCGTTCACCAACTGCCAGGAGGGGAGAGGGTCCAATACGTTTCACTGCGGTAGCAATTGTATAGACACTATAGAGGCGTTGATGCCGTTGTCGTCGCCGTCATGTTCCATTTAAGGCCAAGCCTTTGTGATCGCCCCGCGCGTCGTATGTTCTATTCGCAGCGTGAAGGCTTGCGAAGGTTGAAGACAGGCGCTGCTCAAGCAGCAATGAAACGCACAGGCCGGATCTGTCGGACGAAAGAGCATGAAGGGTGCTTGTGTAGAGGATTGGCGCTTCGGCAGCAACTACGAGCTTTGATTGAAGGGGCGTGCGCTATGTCTACAGAGATCAATAGGCGGCTCATAGCCTTGTACGTGCTATACTCTCACCGTTTACTTCACGTTAAAGCACGAAAAAAAACAGCAGAAAAAACCGCTTCACCCGCTGGAGCGACCATGTTTCCTCACGCCAGGGATTTGTAGAGTTACGTCAAATCGGATACTGAAGGAGTTTGCTGCTAGCCTTACTTAGGTATAACATTTTAATTTGTTGATATCGCATTCGTTGCCTTTGCCCTCATGACTGAAGTGTGACTTTCTCGTGTGGATGAAGGGAACATTGCATACTGGTAACGTCGTGAAGTGGTTTGGAGGAGACGTTTCGAGACTTTTTGAACTAAAATCGTTAGTATTGTTGTTTAACATGGCTCTGGCGAACAGGATGCGAGCAAGTTGAGAGACACCAAAAACTGGCATTGTTGGTATCCCTTCTACTCGTTCCGTGTCCTCTTAGTCAGTATCGTGTTACATAGCGTATACTCGGTTGGCCGCATTATACAGCAATATAAATTATGGTGACGTGATTGGTGTTTTTAAGTATGCAAGTCCAAATGGATAGTCCCGAGGATTCTATAGAAGTTCTTGGTTTTTTCGCTAGCTGTATAGCTCGAGCTAGATCCACGATTTAACGCTGACCGCATTAACGTATGCAGTCATCCACGGTGCTTTCTCCAAAAATATGTCTGTTTTGCTTTTTTTTTGCTTTTTTCAGCGAAGCTTTCTTATTCTTAGTACGTGCCGTTGCGGCGGTGTAACGCTGGTCACAGGGGCCTTGCGGATGTGGCGAGATTGAGGCTCCGGTAGGGAGGAAGGGAGAGCTACGCCGTGCCGAAAGAGGCCTGGCGGGGAAAGGGGGAGGGCAGCCTTGGCGAGAGGGGTGAGAGGGATGCTTGGTGGAAAGGCGGAACCGATGGCATACGCGCCAAGAGGGGCGAATGTGAGGCTCGGTGGAAAGGGTGAACCATTGAGAGGTGCGGCAAGGAGAGCGCGGGTGAGGCTCGGCGGAAAGGGCTTCAGAACTTAGCTTATTGTGAGACGTAGGCCAGTGAGGACCTCGGTGAATTATAAAGGAGGGTGCCGGTTCTTCGGGAGTTCTATCTTCCAGAGTGGCGAAGACTGCTCGTACACCCGAGGAAGAAGCCAACCGACGTAGGCAATAGAAAAACAATAGCCTGACTAAGGGTGGCATCAGCTTCGCCGTGTCGACGGCTTCCACGGAGTGGAGCTGGCTGGACTGTTTTGCTTCTCGCGTACACAAGGCACATGTGTGCGCTATTGTCGCCATTTTTCGTTTGTCTCTAATTTCCCCTCTAGAGGCTGGGTCATTTAGCTTTGAGTCACTGCTGTGGGACATAAAGGATTAATGCAAACTCTGGCAGCAAATGATAACTACGAACTACACTTTGCAGGTTCCAACCCTGAGCGAGAGACCCGCTCCGACTATCGTGTGCAACGTAGCGGTGGTCGAGGCCCAATACTTGGGTCTCATCCTCGCCAACCAGGCGCAGGAGGTGCTCGAGGACGAGGTGAGTGCCGCCATGCCCATCCAATAAAAAAAGAAAACGAGTGCGTACAGCCGTAGAAGGACTCTGACACAGCTAGTTTGTATTGTCTATGAGGCAGTATAGCTCACCACTACAAGAAAGAATTGGTAAAGCTACAATCAATAGTCTGCTTAGACCTCCCGTCGGATTAGGCGTTTTAGTCAGCCAAGTTGACAATCAGGGATTCGGAAAATTCTGGCAAATCAGTTTCGCGGAATCCTGAAACATGGCGGAAGGGTTAAGAAAGGCAAATTGACAATCACTTGTTTGTAGCACGAAGCCACAAGAAAATACATTCGGAATTCTCCAGCAAAAGATAAGTCCGCGCGGATTTCTTTGCGACTACATGCTACAAACGGATGGTTGGCAATTTTCCTTTCTTAACCTTTCCGCCATCTTGCAGGATACGTCAGAACTGATTTGCAATGTGTGTCCATGTGCTTCGAGTTGTCTGTAAAATCACCCTCACGCTGCCAATAGCTAGCTTCCTGATCAGCTCAGTTGGTAAAGCGACCGCTCTGGAGAGGCGTTGGTCCCGAGTTCGATCCCCGGAATAGGACGAATTTTTTTGGCCGCTAATTAAGCTCTCTGTCTCAAAAATTTCGTATGGATTTCCTTGTGGCGTCGTGGTGCAAACGGGTGGTCGTCAAGTTCCCTTTCGTCGAAAAATTCAATGCGTAAACAATAATCCATCAACGAGTCACATGACATCAAAATTTATTTTTTTTTGAGCCGTCAGCCTGTGACTACATATGAACGAATACCGAATACGTGTTGTTACATAGTGTTCATGTAGAAACATCGTTACAGGTTTTGGGCCAACACTATCAATTCTTCTGATAACACTGCTTCGTGGATACGCCTCTGTGTAGATCTCTTCTGCAGAATTCGTGTTTTAAAAAAGTTGTGACGCATTTATTGTCTTATCTCTATTCGCCTCGCAAATTTTATTATTCTATACTGGCGTAGTCAACGAAAACTACTATAAATTCCTATGCTGTCCATGCGCAATCTGTAAACTCCACAGAAGAACTTGGAGGACGATGGAGCTTCGCTTTCAAGACAGGAACGCGAGAGCGTAATTCGACCGTGTTCGTATCGCCTTCCCAGTCGCTAACCTGGCTTTGATCAAGGTATGCGCTTAAACTGTGCCGCAAGTAAAGCCAAAGTGCGGACCCCCTTCGGCTTCTATATCTACGCATGCGGCGAGACGACGAAGAGCCACACGGCGGGGTGATGCCGTTTGCGCCATCTCGCGGGTGTTGTGTCAAGCCGCTGAAGAATCTCCGAGATGTGCGTACCACCAACGGTAAATGGTGCATATAAGTAGCTCGCCGTTGGTATGTTTGAGGAGGTATGTTCTGCAGACGAGCGGCTAAACTCATCGCGCCACGGAGCGAGTGGTTCATTCATTACATTCATTCAATTTTCATTCATTACAACAGAAACGCCGACGTTTGTGTTGAACGATTCTCCTCTCTTGCGTACGTGTCCGCGAGCCTTACCTTAATGCTTTCATGATGGTTTTTCTTCGTTTTACCCGTCTTTTTTTCTTCTTCTTCTTCTTCTTTTTGCAGATGTTAGAAACGAACATCACGAGCTTCGTCATTGGACTTCGCAGTACCGCGATACGACATTTACCTCAGCAAAGTTTTCGCTCATATTTACCCCAGAACCCCGTTCGACGGCCTGTGGTTGGTGAGCTGCTTGTTCTTTTGAATGACGTGTAGCATTCGCATGCATGAGTCACCAAGTCTCCCTATACTCTGTTTCACCACTACCGTTCAGCACTGCCAAGGCTACGGGTTGTAAACAAGCCACACGCTTGCGCAGGAAAACGCATAGATCCAGATATAATTGCCTTGCAGTTGGCAAGGTTGAGACATTGCCCTTCTTTAGCATCTGCTTCTGCACATCAATAAGTAATTTGTTTATTCTTCATCGCATTTACGTCGTATTTCTTTAATTGTTGTAACAGTAACCGTCGGTAACTGTGGTTAAAAATCAACATGACAGCGCCCATGCAGACGCGACCACCCGCTTCGATCTGAACTTGCCCTCGACGCTCGCCCAAAGCGCTCACAGCAACAAATGAATGGTGTAATGAGCTATCGCTTTGCGTCATCTCACGATCAGGACAAAGCACCAGGTACGCTCTGTCGTTATTGGCGAGATAAGATATTGCTCTAACCACGCCTGATAAGCCTAACGCATCGATAATTTGATAGCGGTTCATAGAAATAGAGCAATTTTGTCACGAATACATTGCTGCCGAAGCTCCAAGACATAAATCTGAAGCAAATACAAGCGTTTGTTTGGAACTTACGGGTCACAGAACGCACGACGACGACGTGATAAACTCGAGGCGGAGAGCAGCAGCCTCGATGCGTGCAGCCATGTTCTCCTATTTTTTTCGGCGCTGCCGTCTGCTCGCTGAATGTGTGCGCGCAGACGGCAGGGGGATCCCAGCAGACGACGCGGCGCGGATGAATACATGTGGAGGGGCTAATCACCCTTCCTATTGGCTAATGGGCCCTGTAGCCTCCACAGTGCTGAAGGGAACTTCTGAAACAGAAGTATAGGTGAGCTCGTTTCAGAAATAAACGGCAGACCACTCAATAACTACAGTGAGAGTGAACGAAGATTATGTTTGTTCTATCAAAGGTGCACCAACTATCCCGTATCTCAACGCTTACGCAGTGTGGCGGCAGTGCCCTCCGCCATTCAGTCCAGTGAATCAGTCCAGGCAGCCAGCCTATCTGTCATTCGCTCATACAGTCAAGTCAAGTCAGTGAGTGAGTCAGCCCCACGAATCAGTCCAAACAGCCAAACAGCCTGTGAAGGGGAGCGAGTCAGTCAGCCTATCCAGTAATTCAGTGAGTACAATGAGATGAAAAATTCGGGAACGCGGGATGTCGCTCGAGCCAGCTTGTCGAGCGGTCTTGCAATCTTCAAGGAGGCAACTGCCTGCCCAATGCGTGTATGTATATGCTTCGTGCCCTCACCCAGGTTCTGGTGGTTTTGCTTGGGAGAGGGTGCATAGCGCATACATACGTGCGAAGGTAGGCAGCTGCAGCCTTGAAGAAGACAAGACAGCTTGTCGACACGTTGGCCTGCCAGCGACACCCAGTCTTTCAAGAATTTTTCGTCTCTTCAAACTTTAGCCTTCCCTTGAGCTTCTGCCTTACTCCAGTGACTCCATAGAGTCGTCCATTCAGCTACTTGACCAAAAACTAATGGGTCCCTTGTGCGTCCCACCTCAGTCGACTCGAAGGCGACAGCCACCCCTCTTCTTTTTCTTTTCAGTCAATTTATTGATCCTTCCGCTCCCTCCTACGAAAGCTTTCTACAACTAACGCGCTTTAGCACTGCCTCCAGGATCGGAGGCGTTGCAAACCTTGTGCACTACACCTTGTTTTGCACTGCCTCCGTGATCAGCCCACCTGTGAACTAGGTACGATGTCACGTGATGTTGTCAATGTGTGACGTCACAAGCTTTGGTGACGTGTGACGTCTAACTGTGACGTCATACATGATCCTTTGTTTGCATCACTCGTGCTCACGCCACTGACGGTCACTTTTCGCGTTTGATTAGGCATCTAAGGCTGTCGCCTTAATCATTCAATCAATGCCCAGGACCGCAACGAACCGACTCTGTTGACCGCCTGGCCACCGGGTGGCTGCGCAATGGACGGCTGGGACGTGATACCGTACACGCCCAGTACGTTGCTGTCCGAGGGACCCCTGCACGCTCACACGCTGTGCATGTCCCAGCATCTGGCGCTGGGGCCCCATCTGGTGGCGCACAACGCCATACCCTACCTGCAGGCGCAGGCAGCCTACACGTGAGAGCTGTCGCTCGTGCACGGAGACTTAGCCCTTGGTGTAACGCAACGCTTATTGGGATATACCAGAGTGCGGTGTGCTTTATACGGGAGTACCTTACAGCAAGTTCACTCTGTCGTTATTTCAATGAATCAGTTCAATCGTTCATTCAGTAGGTAAATCAACTCATTCAGTCAGTCTGTTGGTCGGTCTGTCCGTTGATCGCTTCAGCTAGCCAGTTCAATCACTCAGTCAGGCAGCCAACTGCGTGAGTCAGTCAGTCCGTCACTCAGTCACTCAATCAGTCAGTCAGTCCAGCTAGCTGGTTGAGTCAGTCAGTTCATGTAGTCAGTTTAGTCAGTCAGTCCAGCTAGTCGTATGAATCGGTCAGTTAGTAGGTGACTCAGCTCAGCTAGCCAATTGAGTCAGTGAGTTCACACAGCCAGTCCAGTCCGTCCGCTCAGCTAGTCATTTCAGTGAGTAATACCGTAGTTACACGGGCACGCTAACCTCAGTTAAGGCAAACCTCAGTTCCCTTAAACCGCAGTTACATCCAGTTAGACGGAAAGCCTAACCGCAGTTACCCCACTAACCGTGGTTGCTCCGAACTGAGGTTGACCACCTCAGTAAAGGAAGCTAACTAACAAAATGACAGCAACCATGTCGGTGGCCTCAGCCAGCGGGGCACCAACGTAGTCCGAAACGTCTTCCCAAAGCAAGTCAACAGGACCTTTCTCAATAACAGAGACGCTGACACGCGAAACAGTCCGTCAAAAGAAACCGCGCACCAAATACGGCGTTACCAAACGTAACAAGCAACGGATTGTCTTGGCTTTCGCGCCGACTGTAAGTTGACTCCACCCATAGTTGCGAGACTAGTGCTTATTTGATGCCAAACATTGTCAAAACTGTTGATGGAATACACTCGGGGACTGCAGGTGCAAAGAGGAAGGATTTATTTTAAATGAAATACATTGTGTTTGCCAGTATACTTGTGAAAAACCACCTGAACGTTTACATTTTTTTAATCGCGAAACTGTTTCACGTGACTTGCTTCCCGACCCAAACTAAGGACAACTTTTCGCGTGTAACATGTACTAACTGCAGTTGGCGCTAACTGTAGTTTACTCCGTTAACTGAGATTAGTCGTAACTGAGGGTTAGCGTGCCCGTGTAACAAGGGTATTAGTCAGGTGAGTGAGTGAGTGAGTGAGTGAGTGAGTGAGTGAGTGGTGGTGAGTGGTGGTGAGTGAGTGGTGGTGGTGAAGAATTGAGTGAGTGGTGGTAGGTGAGTGAGTGGTGAGTGAGTGAGTGAGTGAGTGAGTGAGTGGTGAGTGAGTGAGTGTGAGTGAGTGAGTGAGTGAGTGAGTGGTGAGGTGGTGGTGGTGGAGTGAGTGAGTGAGTGAGTGAGTGGTGGTGAGTGGTGAAGTGAGTGAGTGAGTGAGTGAGTGAGTCGGTCGGTCGGTCGGTCGGTCGGTCGGTTCAGTTAGCCAATGGAATCAGTATGTCGAGCATCCAGTCTCAGCCCCAGTCGAGCATCAGTATGTCAGTCGGCAGGGAAAGTGACACTGCTTTTCGAGTCGCTAAAACTAACCCGGCAATGAACGGACTACCTGCGCAGTGTCCTCGCCAAAACCTCGGGAGTGCGGCCATTCGTCGTGAGCCGATCTAGCTACTCGGGCATCGGCAAGTACGCCGGTCACGTGATTCACGGTCTCCGTCCCACGTGGGAAGATCTGCGCCAAAGCATTCCCAGTGAGTTAATCATAAAGCATACACTTCAGTAAGTGCTGATGATGTTTCAGGATATCTTTTTGGTTTCTGCGGTTGTTTTGTCATAGACGGCAATATGCACCTGGAGAGCTTTCAAACAACTTACCTCTTAACTGAAAGTCTCAGCTCGAAGCCCGTCGCCGATTTCCGTATTCATGAAACGCGCAAGGCATGCTCTTACAAGCCCACTGTAGTCGTTGAGTGAAGTGCATCGTACTTGTGTTACAAAGATTCAATTAAAGCCCGCCGCGGTTGTCTTGGGGTTATGGTTCTCGACTTGCGACCCGAAGGTCAGGGGATCGAATCCCGGCCTTGGCGGCCCGCATTTCTTTGCAGGTGAATTACTTGGGGTCTGTGTGCTTAGATTTAGCGACCCATTCAAGAGCCCCAGGTGGTCGAAACATTCGAAGCCCTCCACTACAGTGTCTCTCATAATCATATCGTGGTTCTTTGGCGTAGACCCTTCACAATTATTATCATTATAAATATTATATACGGGGTCTGCGAGAAGCTAATCGCTTATTTTGAGCATTGAATGTTTGCAGAATTTACCGCGAATTCGTAAGTAATAAACTCGGCGCCGAAACTGAATTTCGCAAAGATCCATCCAGAGTGCATCCGATGAATTCTAAAAATTTCTCGAATTTTACGGGCTGCAATCCTTTACGAAGTATTTTGTGAAAAAATACCACATCACGAATATAAGAGG
>JALIZH010005245.1:0-14055 GCA_030522465.1 Rhipicephalus appendiculatus | reverse complement strand
CTTGTACCACGCAATATTCCTGGGATATTACATGTTATATTGCGACGCCTATATAAAGGACGCTTGCGTTTGCGAAGCATGGAAGTTATTTTCACTGCAGTTCCAAGCAGAGGAAGTTATTTTCACAGTATTTCCAAGCAGAGGCATGGCTGTGTGGTAGAACACCCGCTTGCCACGCAGACGGCGTGGGTTCGATCCTCATTCCGTCCCGGAAACTTTTATTATTTATTTTATTTCATATTTCTCGATTTTTCGGTCACGGACAAGATGATGATTTTTCGCTCACAACCAACGACGCCGACGCGGACCCCGTAATTTCTGCGAAACGAGATCTTCAACGCTATCACGTTAATAAAAGGAGAGACCGTGTTCTACGAACCGTACAGGAAAAAAGACATGGCTCTGTTCAACCATTGGCGCCTTTGTGCCATCATAAAAAATAACATTTTTGTTTTCCTGTCGTAAATACTGGTCGCGTACAGGGCTGGGCAGTATCGAAGATACATGTATCTTAGATAATATCTTAGATACTCGTAGGGTATCTTGTATCTGTATCGCGATACGTCTCGCAAAACGAGTATCTGTATCTGTATTTCCGATACATTCAATAATGTATCGCGTATCTTAAGATACAAAATACTGCTTTATAAACGCCACCCTGTGAAACAACAAACGTTGGCTGAACTCTGCTTTTCACGCTGCCACTGCTGCTACTAAGCCACCTCAATAAAGGTGACGACAGTTGCATTCCTTTGTCTTTCCACCAGAGTGTTCCAGTGAGCATAGGAAATAAGGTCTGTATGCGTGTCTATTGGTGGAACAGAGTCACGTGATGGTGCTTGAGCCATCTCGACAAAAACAGGCGCGCGAACGTCTACGTGCAGCCCACCTTTTGTTTCTCGATGTTTTCTTTCCTTTTAGCTGTGTCGGTGCTATGAAGCTTGTTTGTAGCCACGGTACTGAGCTCTTAGTCTCATGCGTGTGGCGTCTTTCGCTCAAATTCAGATGTGGCTATAGTATTGTTATCAAAGTTTGTCTTGCGTGGTCCTTCGTTGCAGTCTCAAGAATGGAAGAATGGGGCTGCTTTGCGTCTCGCTGCTTTGACACAGAGATTTGACAGATCTTGGATGTAAGCTTTACTTGCACACTACCAGATTGACTTATATGCAAATTAGATTCTAACAACCGTCGCGCCACCGGTGTCGATGCTAAATACAATAGAACAAACATTAACGTTAGAGATGATATTTGGCGTACTCTATGACTGTTTTTTAACACGAAAGTGTTTTATGCCGGGGTCCACCAATATTTCAGTGACGTATTTCCGTCACGGAAATGACGTCAAAAAATACGCAAGATCAGAAGACAAAGAAAAAAGGTTCGTCACCGGGATTCGAGCCCACGACCTCTTGGTCCACAAGAAGAGATGCCGGGCACGCTCTTCCACTGCGCCACGGTCACATACTCCGTAGGCATTACAAACGCGTCTTTTATATCTACCACTGTCCTCTCACAGTGCTCTTGTTAAAGTGAAGTAATACATCATAACTGTGAAAGGCACGATTCGTTTCTTCAGGGCGTCGTTTCTACGCGTCCGCCTCATTCGGCGCGTTTCAAATAGGAAAAGTGCAATTTTGTCGACGCATTAACGCACTGCCAGGTGGCGACCTTACCCCCCAGCGTCGGCGTCGCTCATAGTATACATCCATACCAAAGGTAGCTATGCGACGCGCGAGTGCTTAGCGTGGCTATGGCGGCTAGCGTGACCGTAACTCCGAGTTCCCAACTTACACTCGCTCCGCGAAAAATCCCAGCCGGCCAACGGGGAAGCCACGACGCACGTTGCGTTTCCGTCTGGTTGGGCAGTGGTGTTCAATAACTCTAACATGCCGCAAGTAGGCGACCTTAGCCCAAATTCGGCGTCCAATCAGTGACCCTCTTTTGGCTGTCACACCGCTTTCTCTGATTCCGCTCTCACCGTACAGCTACGACAACCATATATGACCACAAGGGTTTGTTTAATCATTGCTCATAGACGTCAGTCGTAGAGATACAGATGTACCACCAAGCGTCAACGTGGATGCATCCACGTTAAACGGTGCTATAACTGTCAAACACCATTAGACATTGTGCAAGCTCTTCTATATCAATTTACAGTAAACATTCAACTACTTCTGTAAGGACACGTTTCACTTTCGTGTTATACCGATTCCTATGACGGAGGGATCAACCATGTTTTTTTGTGGAAAGGTACATGCTACGTAGGGATTTGTCCGGCGTTTAAAGAAAGCCGGAGAAACATGACCACATTGTTGCTCTGTAATGGAAGCAAAAATAAACTTCAGCTTCAACTCTCCAATTCTGATGTGCTGCAGCGCTTCCTCAGACGTGCTTCGCACGAAACAACCGGCAAGTGAACCACGACGAAATGAGCGGCCGCGGCTTAGGCATCGGCTACACAGAGCTTCAACATTTCTGACCGCCACACACGGCAAAGAAACACCATCGTCCCTGCGAAGCGACAGGCTGACGGTCCGCGCTCCGGTTGTTTCGTTCGAAGCACGTTTAAGAGCGGTGCAGTATGATAGCGCATGAACGCAGTCCCGTGGTTTTATTTGGTATTTCACGTGCTTGCTTTAAAAGCCAGAAAATATTCACCCCGCAGCATGTACGTCGTCAAAAAAATAATTGCTTTGGTCGTTCTTAAATGCGTTCTACGATGCGACGAAGTGCACTGTGCTCAAAAGTAAATATTAAAAATGTCGCATAATTGACCATAGTTAATCAACGAACAAAGCGCAATGTAAAAATACCATAACGAGCGCCACATGACGGTAAACCATATGTCATTTATTTCATTGAGTCGCGGTTTAACGCTTGGTTTTTTAAATAATTGGTTGTACTTATGTGAACCACCCAGTATACCTATCCACTGCCACTTTTTATTGAGAAACTGCCTTGCTATTTGACTTTGGTATATTCGCTTTCCTTTTTTAAGGTCCCTGTAAAGTCTTTTCTTTTTGTGTTTGTGTGTGTTACAAAAAAGCAAGTAAGCAAGCTAGAAGTTGCAATAGTGTGAATATCAGTGATATCCTGCGACGCTTTTTCCCGCGTACCGTACATCTGGGAAGCTTCTGGGAGGCACAAGTTCTCTCGGAGTCGATATGGTAAAAGACTACACTTTAGTGAATATGTTCCTAACGAACATTTTACGCAAGTGGATAGGTAGGATATGAAAAATCCCTGCAGATTTATGTCCTCAATGAACTGTGATCGTACTCGGTAGTTATCGTCTTCACATGCTGATTCACAAAAAAAAAAATATCGCTACCAGCGTTATTGCTCCTCTAAGACTGTCAGGGTGATTCAGTACTACGAAAGCGGTAATACGCTTACGGACAAGGCAATACTCTGCACCTGTATTTGTGCCGTCTTGTGGAGGCTTCTTATTCAAGTTCTTGCAATTAGACGGCAACCCGCTTGCTGATCGCAAAGTAGAGCAACGACACCCATAAATTACAAAAGTGTCAAGTAAAAACTACTGATACCGCAGCTTATGAAGAACTGTCAGGTAAACAAATGCCAATAACTTGTTTCAGAATGAATCTAATATACATTGAGCAAGAAAGACATAACTTTCGGGATTCAAACAAATATTTCATTAAAATAAACAAAGTTGATCGCAGTTAAGACATTCTCAAGCAAACACATCTGTGCATAGGCATTTGCAGCGTCATTATATACATCTACAATAGCAAATTTAGAAATGTATCGAAGTATCTTAAGATACAATTGGGAAGTATCGTATCAGATACATTCATTCCGGAAGTATCTTGTATCTGTATCTCCAATACTTCTTGCCCGAGTATCTTGTATCGTATCGCGATACAATTTCAAAGTATCTTTGCCCAGCCCTGGTGGCGTACGTCTTTGAAATATTTTGAATTTATGTAAAAATTTATTGTGCCTATATTTACGATTTTGGAAGCCTAAAATGCTGTTTTGCCTGCCTATTTTTGGCGCCTAAAACGCGCTTTTTTGGAGCTTCAAAATCTGGCCCCTACTTATCATCATGCGAGTACCGTGTGCAAGTGAATAACGCTTGCACTGTTGCGAGGAAAGGAATGTGTTATTCAAATAGACTTTTTTTTCTTCAACGCTTATTTCCCATTCAGGGAAGAAGAACTTTATTAAGGGTTTGGGACAAGGGGTCATGAGCTCGATGGGTGGGGCCCCAAGTCCAGGGCTCCACTGGCTACTGCCGCCTGCCTGACGTGACCCAGGAGCGCAAGTTGTACCTCTGGGTCAGAGCTGGCGAGCTGTGCCTCCCATTGCTCGAAAGTATTAGAGAGCCTGTATTTACCTAAAAAGGTATCTAAATTTGGTGGTCGGTTTAGGCATCCCCACGATATGTGATATAGCGATGGCGAGCCGCTACACCACGGACAGGCGTGCCCATACAGCGTTGGAAAAATTTTATGTAATCTTTGCAGGTTGGGAAAGACCCCCGTTTGAATCCTGCGGAGGTCAATCGCGTCCTCCCCTTCTAATGATTTGTGGGGGGTGCTATATTTTTGTCGCGCGCCTCGCTGGTGAGCAAGAATTTCGCGAGGGGCCATTCTGAATGGGTCGTTGTCCTCCTCGCTAGTTTCCTCCTGGACTGTTTGGAAGGATTGAAAGTGCGGACAAGGCTCCGCTCGGTTCGTGAGCCCTCGAGCAAGAGCGTCGGCCCTCTCATTTCCCTCCAGGACTGTGTGTCCTGGACACCAGATCAGCCTGTATTTGTTTGTCAATGTCTCGCCAAGGAATTTACTTATAGTTATCGGGAGGCGGCCTTTTAAAAAGAAACGGCACGCTTCCTGCGAGTCGGAGATGATAATCGTCTGTGGTTCCTCCCTCCGTTCTTGCTCTTTGATCGCAAGGGCAATGGCAAAGCATTCCGCCTTGGCGATCGAGGACGTGTACAGCGATGCACATGTCACCATGCTGTTGTAGCTGCTAATTACTGTTGCAGCGGACCGTTTAAAATTGTACCTGGATGCGTCCACATACAAAACATTTCTTTTGTTTTTTAATGTTTTTCGGAGCCAGCGCACTCTCTCCTCTCTGCGCTTTTTGTGTGTTTTGACGTCCATGTTCTTGGGCAGGGGAGCGATCGAGATCTTGCTGCGGACGTGATCCGGGATTTCTACAAGAACCTCGTCCAGGTTCTGGGGGGTACGGTGGGAAGCCCACCCTAGCGAGTATCTCTCTTCCCGCTTTTGTCTGAGTTAGACGATTTCTCTGCGCGATCAGTACCACTGTCTTTAGCTCAGGGTATGTGTTATATATACCCAGTTCTAATAACTTTTGAGTTGGTGTGCTTACCGGTAGCCCTAGGGCCACTTTGTAGGCACCCCTGATTATAGACTCGATGCTTTCTTCTTCAGATTTATTTAGCGCGTGGAAAGGTAGACTGTACGTTATCTTACTCAGTACGAGTGCCTGTACTAATCGAATTGTGTCTCCTTCCCTCATTCCCTTTTTGTGGTATGTTATGCGCTGTATCATTCGCGCAACTTGTTTTGTAGCTGATTTTAATAGGTTTATTGTGTGGTTTGCTCTGCCATTACTTTGAACCCAGTAACCCAAAATTCGTGCGACGGTTACCTCATGAATTTTGACGCCTTCAATGTGTATATCGATGTTTCCATTACTTTTGTATCTTTTTCCATGTACCCTGATAATTTCAGATTTGTCTGGGGCACAGCTAAGCCCGCTGGCCTTGGCGAAATTTTCAACTGCTGTTGCAGCTTGTTGAAGTGTCTGCTCTTTGTTAGCCAGAGATCCACGCGTTGCCCATAGACGTCAGACTCTGGAGTTTTGCAGACACGTAGCGCCACCTGTCGGAGCAGTTTTGGGTAGTGCAAAGTCCGGCTCTCTTGCACAGTTTGCTGTGCAACCGGGTGCAACTAGCGAGTTGGAAACAACAATTAACCTAAATATTTAGGTGTGTTGGCGCATTTGAACACTCAGAAAAAGAGCTACGAATTTATCTCCGCTAGTCGGACGCGAAACCAGAACCGCCATGAAGTGCGTGCCAGAACGACGGCGAAAACAAGAGCAGACGCAACAGCTCCGCGCACTACGAAGAAGGGCTTCAGTCGAAGCTGCTGTTGCGTTGTGAATTGCCACGGACGTAAAGGACTTGTTTTACCGTTTTCTGTAGCTGTTGCACGAAGCAGAACGGCGAGAGCTCTGGATACGGGCCGTTGCGAACGTGCTGGGTAAGCAAATTACTCGCGTTCTCCACAGCGGGTCGCATGAGAACGTGTGATAATGTGGGTCTCATGTTAGTGTTTTGAGTAACCTTGACACTGAAGCTCAGCAGAGCCTCAGACCGCGGTGCGCGCCGTGCAGCAGTTAAATGCAGACTGGTGAAGCGCGCGATAAACATCGCGCACTCCGCGACCACCCATAACTTAACTGGTCGTCATCACACAGCATCGCCCACGTACGCATTGAAGGTTCAAAGTTCCGGCTTTAACTAGCAAATGCTAACACGTGCATCATACAAGTAAATCGCAAAATTTTGATCGTGACCACCGTCAGGTTTTTCTTACCCGTGGTCTCCGCGATTGCCGGAGCTATCTCGGAGGCCACGGTTTTGCCTTTCGTTGTATGCCGAGAAAGTGGACACGCACGTATCCCCAATTGCAGTATGTACAAACGGAAAACAACCGACAACAGAACATTTGAGGATGCGTAATAAAACAGTTCAACACACAGGAAGCGAGAGATGGATGGAGAATGCAACTGCAAAGGCGAAAACCGCCGGGACCATTCATGCCCGATAAAGCGAGCTTTGTACCACTGATCGTAAGAAACATTCCTCGTGTACGTACTTCATCGCTTTGACATTTTGTATATGCCCAAATTTAACGCATTTAGGTGTTGCAGAACGCACGTCGGAGTGCCTCGAACTTGATGTCATGCGATGCTCGCTGCTTGCGAGTTGCAGCACGCCGAAATAGCTGAAACATGTTTTGCATTGTAGCCGCAGTTATTCACTTTGATGAGCTTCCTACTTTTCTGAAGCGGGGTTGGATTGACGGAAGAAGCTTTCCAGGTCCTTGATTTTCAGGAAACAGCCCTCAACACGAGCGAAAGAGGGGGGTTCTATAGTGGCCTACGCACATTCGCTTGCGGACGGCTCTCTTTGCACTACCCAGTTATGGCCAGGGCGGCGATGAGAGCGCTGGTGGCGGCGTTTTTCGCAGCGCCGCCTGGGCAGAGTCTGACGTCTATAGGGTGATATCATCCGCATATAGGGTGTATCTCAACTCCGGTACATCATCCAGGGCTCGCGTGAGTCCTATCATGGCGATATTAAAGAGCAGGGGAGAGATGATGGCTCCTTGAGGGGTACCTTTGTTTGGCATCTGAAAAGGTTCCGACGTGACTTGCGCCACGCTTATTGTAGCTCGCCTTGCTGTGAGGAAAGCCTTTATGTAATTGTAGCTGTTTACCCCACATCCGATGTTGTTTAATTCTGATAGGATGGCCGTATGCGAGATATTGTCAAATGCTCATTTTAGATCAAGGGCGAGTATTAGATGTTCTCCTCCCTTGGGTATCGGAGCTCAGAACTTCCTCTTGTAATAAGAGGAACGCGTCTTGAGTGGAAAGGCCGCTGCGGAAACCCAGCATAGTGGCTGGGAAAAGGCCGTTGTCCATCTATGAAGTTTTGGAGCCGATTGTGTATAACCCGTTCAAAAAGCTTCCCCATGCATGACGTCAAAGAAATGGGTCTGAGTGCCTGCAGGGATGGCTTCTTCCCGGGTTTCAGTATCGTAATAATTTTAGCTACTTTCCATTCATCAGGTATCCTCCCTTTGAGCCAATAGTTGTCATTAAACTGGTTTTTCAATGCCTCTATGGCCTTATCACTGAGGTTCCGTATCATTGCATTTGTAATTTGATCTGCACCAGGGGCAGTATTTCTCTTGGCTGCCTGGGCGGCCGCAAATCCCTCTTCCTTGGTGATTGGGGCGTCGAGTTTCTCGTTTTTTGTACCCGTGTAGTTCATCTGAATACTGGAGCTATCGGTATTCTCTCCTATGTACCTGTCCTTAAGTGCTTGTATTAATTCCTCATCCGTACCCGGGAACTCATGCGTGATTCTTTGTAGTGGTTCTGCTCGTCGCCGATTTTGATTTTTCCGGGTTGAGCATGTTCCTTAGGATGGCCCAAGTTTTCGCAGTGCTCAGAGTGTCCTGTAGCGAGCTGCAGAACTCGATCCATCCCTCAGTCGCAATTTTGCTAGCGTATTGATTCGCCTCCTCTGCTAAAGCAGCGATTCTGCGGAGAAGGTTCCTGTTGAGTCGCTGGTTTTTCCACCTTTTTAGTAAACGGCGCCTGCTCTCCCACAGGTGGAGCAGGTGCCTGTCCACTACTGGCTTCTCTGCTGTTCTGGCGATGCGTTTAGAAGTTTGTTTGTGCACTGAAATGATGTATTCTGACCATTCCCCAATCGATTCCGGTACGGAGTCGGGTGGGGGATCGCGTCGTCGGTACCTTTCCCAGTCAGTGATCACCACATCTCCTATGACCCTGCGTAGTTTAGGAGTTGAGAGGGAAATGCTGATTATGTAGTGATCACTGCCAAGGTTCTCTTCCAGGTTTGTCCAGTTAGCGTCTTTAATATTACGTGTGAATGTGAGATCTGGGAACGTGTCTCGACTTACGCTGTTACCCAGCCTCGTAGGAGTGGTGGGGAGAGTAATTAAGCTCAACCCTAGTTTGGATACGGTGTGTTCGAGACGCGTTCCCTTGGGGGAATCTCTTGAATAACCCCAAGCGGTGCCGGGTGCGTTAAAGTCGCCCAATACCACAAGTCCATCTCTCGCCCCTGCAATGCGGACTACACCTGTAAGGAGTTCAACGAAGTCCTCGTTTTTATCTTTAGGAGGGCTGTATAAATTTCATATCACGGTTTTCACCCTGCCTCTCTTCAGAGGAAGGAGGGTGATTATTTGATGATTTATCTGCAAATTTTCTATATGTTCCACCTTTGCTGCAATACTTTTGCTAACCAGCGAGGCTACGCGGGGATAATTTGGATCTTGTAAACAATAATATCCCTGCAGTTTGACCAACTTG
This sequence comes from Rhipicephalus appendiculatus, assembly GCA_030522465.1. NCBI lineage: Eukaryota > Metazoa > Arthropoda > Arachnida > Ixodida > Ixodidae > Rhipicephalus > Rhipicephalus appendiculatus. Next base: position 4,914 of record JALIZH010005245.1, on the reverse strand, counting down.
GGCCCAACCTCCTGCAGGCATATCACGTCTGGCTGAATCGGTACCGAGTTCATGTAATTTTGGAGTGCTCCGGCGCGCTTGTGGAAAGTGCGACAGTTCCACTGCCAAATCTCTAACTGTTCTGCACTTTTCATATTATTTTGCGCCATGCTGCATGGTCGCTTCCGCGCTGTCACGGCCCGCTTTGGATGGTTTGTCACTAACTGGGGTGGAGAGGGGGCGTTTGTTTAGTGCCCTCTGCAAGCCTCCCACGGCTTCGTTGACATACTGCCTTTGAATTTTCATTTCTTCTCCCACGAACATTTTCATTTCTGCCATGAAATCGGCTAGAAGTTTATTGAAATTAGCTATGCTTTCCCTGTTTTCTTGAACCTGGGTCTGCACTTGCTTTAGGAGGTCGCTGCCTAGCGATTGGGCAGTGCACGTGTCTTCGCCCATCGTTTCCTCGCTCGTTCCTGCGCTTTCCTCCATGTCGGCTAGACGCTCGCGCGCCCCTTTCTTGCCGTCGTTCGGCTTGCCTTCCGACCCTGAGTTTTGTAATTTCTTAATTGCATTTTCTAATTTGGTTTCCAATGATGAGATTGCTAGTTTATACCCTTTGCGTTCCGCAGCCATTTGATTTCTAAGCTGTTTAATTTCTTGTGTTAATCTTTTGTTCTCCTCTATAATTTTCCTATACTGGTGGCTATCAGTTATTGGAGCAATGGGAGACACTGGACACGCCCAGCTCACCTTGTTTGGTTGGTTGGCTAGTTGGTCCTCCGTAGTAAGGCCAGCGGCTGCTGCTTCTTGCTCTTCTTTCCCGGCATGGGCGGAGCTTGTTTCGCAGCTACTACTGGGTGTTTTCTTCAAGTTCGGTTTGCCAGGGGCCTCCGCAAGCTTGCTGATGTTGTTGGGTTGTTGCTGGGTCTTTGATGTTGATCTCGATCTTGATCGTGATCTGGAGCTGGATCTGGATCTCTGCCGCTTCTGTTGCGCCGCTTCCTCTCGGTCCGAGCTGAACCAGCGAGGGGGTTTCTGCTGTTGTTGTTCAAGTTGGGGGAATTCCATGTCTGCGTAGGTCCATTCTGTTTTTCTTCGAGGCATATCCACTCGTGATATTCGGGGAGCCACATTCTTCAGTTTCTTTCTGCACGATTTGTCCCCGGTCGCGTGCTCCTCACCGCATATGGCGCATTTCAGGGCACATTCGTGTCCTTGAGTAGGATCAGACGTCCCACACTTCGAGCACACGTTGGCGTTTGGGGTCGGGCACACATCAGTTCGGTGTCCAGTTGACCGACAGATCTTGCAGACCTGTACGGTAGGCTTGTATGGGTAACAGATCGCCTCTGCACCCATTAAATAGACGCACCTCGGGAGCACGTTGCCCGTGAAAGTTATTATTGCTGACTTCGAAGAGCCCAGCATCCTGGCTCGCTCTATCGTCACCCCTTGTGTCCGTATTCGTAGGTTTGCCATGAGGTCGGCCTGGGTGGTTCCGGGTGGTAGTCCGTGAACGATGCCTCGCAGGACGTCCTCTGGGTCGGCCACGTACGCGTTGAAGGGGTGGATCTGTCCTCTGATTTTTAATTGGCTGATCTCTCTCAGCCTGCCCGCCACTTCTTCATGTGGTGTGGACAAGATTACGATGTTCGATCCGGGATGGACCCGCAATAAAAAGCTGTCTCCTCCAAAACTGTTCCGGCAGGCCTCTATTACTGCCATAGAGAGCTCCGATCCGAGTAGATTTTTTACTGTGAGGCCCTTGTGCGGTCTCAGGATAACCTTTATGTCTTCCTTTGGGAGGGGCGTCGGGCCTCGGCGTTTTCTGCGCTGGAAATCCCGCTTGGCTTGACTCTCCCCTGCTGCGTCGACGGGCGGGATGCCCGGTGGCTCTTCATTGTTCTTCTCCAGTCCCTTCTCGGTCTCTTTCTGGCTTTTTTTACTGTCTTTTTTCTTCTGCGTGAAAGGACGGTTTGCCAGCCGTCCTCCGTCTAAGTACGAGAGAGACCCGCGTCGCCGTCTTTGTCGGTATCGAGAGACGCGTCGCTGGACGCCCGCGCTTCGTTACTTGATCCATGGCCTCCGAGAACGGCGCGCAGCCGGCTAATCTCGGAGGCCACGCTTGATCCCACCTTTGGCGAGACGCCACTCGCGTCGTTTTCATGATTCTCCGACACCCGAGATGAGCCGGGAGGGACTTCGTCGACTTCCATTTAGGCGAAGAATTGTTAGGCGTCCTTATGCATGCTCAGCAGAAACAGGGGAATGGGCTGTCCTCCGTTTTCCGCTTCGCGAGGTTAAATGTCGCTCACCTTGGGCTTCTGACTGGGTCAGAGAATGTCCGAAAAGTCCGTGGTATGGTTGTGAACCAGTCCCAGCACACACACTCGTCGCTCACCCCACACGTGTGAGCGTCCCCGCGCCGCCGACCGAAGCCGGTGTTACGGTGAGCTGCGTCTGTGCACCTCGTTTCTTCGAATGTTGATAAATCCTCGTGAAGTGGGTCCAGGTCCGAGATTTTGGTGTCCTTCGAATCCTCGCAACTTCATGAAAAAGAAGATGTACTTCTTAGGTGGGCTTGGATGAAATTTCCGCATGAAAGCGTTGCAGAAAGCGGAGCGCGATGTGAGCACGTCCTCACCGCTCCCATTCAGGGAAGTTTTTTGTGCGTGAAAGTTTCGTTCTTTTGAGGATCAGTCAGGCTTGACAAATTATTGTCGGAGATATGCCACAGACGACACGCCTTCTGATGTGCACCAGCGTTTCTTAACTCCAATCACATCGAGACTTTGCCCATGAACTGCTCAGAGCATGCTCAACCGCCGTCTTTGAATACCTACGTTTTATTATTTTGCATTTTCATATGACATATAACGGTCAATATCGCAATCACTTGATGTACCTTATTCAGGAACGCCTTCTAGACCTGAATAAAATACCAGAACCACACAGATACAGCACGGCACACGCCTTCAAGAAGACCAAGCGGTTGCTCAAGGTATACTTGTACTATATTATTTACCAGGCATGTCAAACTGAACAGAGAATATTGAAACTATTTCAGAACATCAGTACAGTAATCAGTACAGTAATCTGTACATTGGGTTTTACCAAAGTGCGAGCAAAATTGACGATGTTGTCAAGTACCAGCTCCTCGTATCCCCCCTGGCGTCCCGGTAGAACCTACCAGTTGTACTGCTTCACAGACTCAAAACAGAAGCGGAAGTTTCAGTTGGCGTGGCTCGACAAATACCCATGTCTGAGCTATTCCGTGGTGTGTGAGGGTATATTTGCCGTGTTTGTGTAATATCTTGCCGCCCTGAAGTTGGCAAAGGCCTTCATACTTCCGCTGTTGCACTCGTGTCCAGACCTTGCCAAAACTGGAAGCACGCACTTGAAATATTTGATGCTCACCAAAAGACTGGTATACCCCCGGGAAAGCCAACTGGCAGCTGATTTATTCATAAAAGCATTCTATAGGGTTGCGCGCACTGTGCTTGACCAGATCAACAGCGGTAGAGTGTTGCAGATAAATGAAAAGAGAAAGCGAATGGTTCCCTATTGTCGACACCATAAGTTTTTTGTGGAAGACAAGGCCTGTCTCTTCGTGGCCACAATGACAGCGGGCCATTAGATCTCGGCAGAGTCCCATCAGAGAATGAAGGAAACTTCAGAGCATTGCTACGTTTGCGGAGTGGCTGTGGTGACAGCTGCCTTAAGGAACATGTTGAAAACTGCTCCGGCAATGCCTCATACTTAAGTCCGACAGTTCAGAATGAAATCATCGAAATTTGCGGCACTCATAAGAGAGAACCTCGTCGCAAGAACTAACAATGCAGGTTGCTTTTGTGTCCTAGCCGATCAGACAACAGATGTTCCAGGGATTGAACAGCCTACAATATGTGCCCGCTACTTGGATAAAGAAAGCAGCCAGATTGAAGAAGTTTTTTTGGATTTTGTTCCCGTACATGACCAAAGCGGCCGCAACCTTGCAGCGGAAATGATAAATTTTCTGATGAGCATTGGGATTGACATGAGCAACCTTCGCGGGCAGGGTTACGATGGCTGGAAAAACTACCGGTCGTTTTTCGAGCCATTTATTCCAGAAGGATCGAGAGGTGGGCCAGTTGGTAATTCATTTTCCTTTTTCAACGAACTGGGAGCGCAGAAAAAAGCCCGAAGGACGAAGCGAAGAACCACACAACACGAGCGAGCCTGTTTGACCACATCATTTCAGCGCTCGTGTTGTGTGGTTCTTCGCTTCGTCCTTCGTGTTTTTTCTGCGATCCCAGTTCGTTGAAAAAGGAAAACATTTATTCCAGCCATACTTCTCGCGAACTGCAGCTTGCAAGTTGCAACCGGCAGTTCGCGAGAAGTGTCCGAATGCGCTGTAGACGCATTGTGCCAGCCACAGTTTAAACGTAGTGCTTTGCGCTGCCTGTTCTGTCGCTGACATTAGAAACTGCTTCGGCACAATAAAGGAGACTGCTAAATTTTTTCGAAAGTCCGCAAGCCGATCAAACGTGCTGAGTGAAACAATTGCTGAAATGCGTTCCGAGTCTAGGCGCAAGCGGCTTCTCGCCTTGTGCGAGACCCGCTGGGTTGAGAAACATGACGCGCTTCTTTCTTTTGTTTGCCTGTTTGACACCCCGTCATTTCAGCGCTTACTGAAATTAAATCAACGGGGAGCCCCGAGAACGCAGCCCAGGCAAACAACCTGCTCTGTGCTCTGCTCTCACCATTATTCATTGTAAGCCTTTGTGTCGCAGAGAACGTGATCGCAGTGACTCTGCCTTTATTGAGAAAACTTCAGGCAAAGAACGCGGACATGTGCTCGTCCATTGAGCACATCGATGTTGTGCAACGCACTTTTCAGAATTACAGAACGAACTCCGAAGCGTTCTTTGGGAATGTAATCTCCAAGGCTCA
>JALIZH010005243.1:0-14957 GCA_030522465.1 Rhipicephalus appendiculatus | reverse complement strand
GGCGGGGAAGATCTCAACCACGCGCTTTTTTCTACTTTGCCTTTCTTATCCGCTAGGGCCACACGATGGTGCGCTGCCGGAGTTGATTGCAAAGGCCATGCAGAGTTCAGCACAGGTCAACTCATCAAGTGTTATATTTAGTATGCGAGTTGATTGAAAGAGCAGACGATTTTCTTGTGGGTATGTGACATCAAGATACCACATGCCTACTACCGGATTGTTTCAATGTAGAGTATAGACCAGAGCACGCCTATCTCGCACCCAGGCACCTAGGCTCCCGGCGGCATACTCTCGCACCCAGACGCCATGTTTGTATAGAACTGCCAAGGCGTGTATCTGTTACATGGTAAGCGGCGTGTCCGGGACCTTAAAATACGAGAAAGCGCCTATCCACGCCGCTCCCGCTTACAAGAAGTCGTCTGGGCACCACTGCGCTGTCTTTGGATGCGAAAACAATCAGCGTAAGAGGAAGATATCACTCAGCACTGTCTGTGAAAATGACAACACAACATGGGAGTCGTGCCGGTGCGGTGTATTCAGATTGCACAGATTTCCATCCGCAACGAAAAACGACGAGCTCCGCCGCCAGTGGATAATTGCAATCAACAGGAAAAACTACAAGCCCTGTAAAAGTGTACGAGTAAGTACACTTACTGCGTGTATTCAAAGGTGACGCCAGCTATTTCGCTTTACAGCAGTAATTTGCGTGCAGTATGCCTGTAGTATGCGGCACCAAATCATTGTCGTACTCTTTCGCAGGCCGCATGCCAATAATAGGAGGTATTAGGACTCACGCGTGCACGCACACTGCGCACGTTTAGTACAAATGTAACGGCGTACTGTCGCGATGCAAAGAAACGTGAACAGCTGAAAGCGTGGCTGACTCGGTCGAACTGCGACATGCCTTGACTGTCGCTAGGCGAATCTGTGCTTTCAGCCGGCGTAGCGCTACATCTTGCGCTGGCTGGCACTTTCGCACGGCGTGCACCGCGTGTGGGTTCCGAGTGCCAGGCATGACTGGCAAATGATATACATATGCACTGCATGAGCGCAAGCCGGAGCGGGATTCTAGCGCTACGGTGACACCGGCTGAACGCACAAGTTTTGCTTAGCGACAGTCAAGGCATGTCGCAGTTCGACCGAGTCGAAAGCCACGCTTTCCGCCGTTCACGTTTCTTTGCATCGCGATAGTACGTACCTGATAAAGTTGCTTCCGCAGTCAGCAATGCGCGTGCTCTATACATTCCGGACCGTCGAGGAAGGTCTTCTCAACGTTTCACAAGAAAACAGCACAAATTTCCAGGCGAGGAAAAGCGCGAGACATGCTTACAGCCATACTCGGGCTGGGAGGTTTCGCGTTTGAACTGCGGAGCGTCTGCTAGCCTAGCAGTTCCAGGTGTTGCTTCGCCGCGCATGCAACAGGTGGCGCGACGTGCTGCCTATTATGGCGGCACACACTGTACTCGCTGTGTTCTGGTGTATACCCAAGTGAACGAAAGAGTCTCCAAACGCTACGGGTTGCGCGATTAGAGATACTTAAATGGAACGTTAAGGTCACTTAAAGCTCTTTTTCTTTGTGCCAGTTCCACCATGAGGAATGATACCGCGATGGAACTACTTGTGCGAAACATGACGACAACGAATTTCTTGGACTATTTCTGGGAGCGCAACCGAATCTACCACTACGCCCAAGTGAACGCACCTCTGAGGTCGACGACAATGAGCGCCGCAACGTCCGTAGAATACGCAGCTAGAAGCTTGGAGGTACGTGTCACGTAGACGAAACAGTGTGACCCCCCTCTTTGGGCGAGAAACAACTGTAGAAACCCTGATATCGTTTTACTAAAAGCTCGAAATATAAAAAGTCGGAGATGGAGTTGGCAGGAGAAGAACATGGGTTGCCGGTGGCTACACACACCTGACTTAAAAGGCCGTGTGGTGTGTGTGTGTGTGTGTGTGTGTGTGTTTGTGTGTGTGTGCGTGCGTGCGTGTGTGCGTGCGCGCGCGGGCGCGTGTGTGTGTTTGTGTGTTTGGGCGGGCACTGAGCTTGTCGCGTGATTAGTTTATTACTTTGTGTGTACGACGCATATGGGACATATATGTTTTTGATTGGGGCATAGTTATGCAAACTGGGTCGCTTACTCTTCACCGTATGCATGCTAAAACAATTGGTAGTAGGCCTATCTCTGCAAATTCTCGCAGTATGACGTGGTTCAAATTGCACTATCGTTTCGGCACGTAAGCTACCAGACCTAGTTTTGAATGTTTTCGAGCGACCTTCAAGTCGTGAAGCAGGCGTCTTATGTCATTTTTAACTGTTTGTGCAGATGATTTCCAGTTTGATGTACTACAAGAAGAGCCCAACGGACAGACCAAGCTACACGATCATCTTCCACACAGTGTACTCTGATCGAAATGCAGAACTTATCGCCGAAAGGCTCAGGTAACGCAGGCGTTATATCAGAATACTTTTACAACGCCGAGACTAGAAATGTAGGACCGCAGAATGAGTGATTCGGCAAGTGCAAGATGGCCTGGCTCTTGTTTATAGTAGCTTGTACCTAGGTATCTTTTAATTAAAGGGACCCTGCAACGGTTTCTTAAGTTTTGTCAGCGTTTAGGCTAGAGCATCATCAAACCGTTCGCACCACAAATTTAGCGACACGCCGTGTACCAAGGCGGCTGCGGACAATTATATCATACCCTCCTTTTCACCTCTGCCTTGCCTCCTCAACTCATGAGCCAAGCTGGCATCGCTGGCGATCGCAGAGCTCATGAACGCACTCGACGATTTGAGATTCGCCCAGTCATGACCTCCGAGATTGCACGCCGACAGGTTGCGCTCAATCTCGGAGACCATAACCCCGTGCGCCCGGCAGCACGCACGCCATCTTGCAACAGAGACGAAGATGGCAAAGTGGTTGATATCGGCTCCGACAGGTGCCGCCACCCTACCAGCCGGTCTTTCTTACGCGCATTCCACACCCAATCAGATCAGCAGCCTGGGTGATGTCACACTTCCAGTGGATGTCGTACTGTGAATGGGCGGTTGAAAACGCGTTTGGCTGAGCCGCAGTGATATGCCGCGATTTGCAGCTTTAAAGCATTGTAATAAATTACAGTTTACGCAGAGAGCTTAAATCAGTCTGTAAATGACCCTTAGAACTTGGTCTACCGGCCCAATGTGGTTGTAAACTATCATCAAAACCGTTTCAGGGTCCCTTTAAAGGAGCACTGACACAAAAATTTTGCATCTTGTTTTTTTTTTCCAATAGGTAGCTTATGACCCCTTAGCACCGCTGAAAACCTCGTTTGCGCGTGTGCGCGACGGTTATTTATATAGAGACGTTTTTATGACGCCCAGTCGCAGTTCGGTTTCAAAGAGCACCAAGCTAAGCAGGAGCAGTTCCGGCGGCAAGGTAAGCGCAGCTGGCCACGTGACCACCCAAAACTGACGTCGGCGCCCCCGCGCAAGAGCGCGCGCGAGCGGGCGCCGCACTGACAGCAGCCAGCACAGCCAGCACACGCAAAGCCGCAGGCACGGAGGAAGAAATTACAGGTAGTGCAAGCGCTAGGCGCGTGCCAGCAACCAGCCAACACAAACTCGTGACGTAGGTTTGTTTACATTGCCGCTGCGTTGATGTCGGCGTCGCGAGGGGGCTCCGCATCTCGCTCAGTCGCGCGGCATGTAATTTAAAATTGATTTTCAATATGTTCTAGGCTTTATTTGCCCTTGATATGTCGTAGATGTTGTGTATGTCTCCACATAAATATATCTCGCTCATTATCTCGCCATCGAAATTTTGTGTCAGTGCTCCTTTAAATAGAGAACATGCTGCACGGACAGATGATGACATTAGCATAACGCCTCTGCTCTTTCGACATAACAGGCTTACATTGCCGTTTAGCTCGGTTTATTTTCGCTGTACTAGAGAGCTCGTCGTCTGCGTCAAGATTTAGCGAGAAAATGCAAAAGTTATGTGGTTGTCAAGGGCACCATTAGAAAATTTATTTATCTGTCCATGACCAGCCTTATTCCTGGCCTAGCGAAACACGTTCGACGCTAAACAGATTGGCGAGTAGCGTAAGAGATGAAGACAGTGAAGGCACAAGTACACAGGGCTGGTGCACTATGCCTACACTGTCCTTTGTTTTTGAGCTACTAGTCAATAATTGCGGCGAAGAACCAACTGGCCCAAACCAAAGTTCTATCACACCAGGTTATTGTCAGTCGAGATGTTCAGTGAACGGAAGATAGGGACCGCCAACACGAGCGCTGGATGTGCAAGAATTCGTGGTGCAGAATCTAACATGTTGCCTCTGCGATTCCGCTTGTCGTGGTGAGCCGCGAAATGTCAGAATTTCTTTACATATTCTACAGGTGACTTTAGAATGCAGTGTAAATGCTTGTAACGCTTATGAAGCGCTGGTTGGGTTAAGTGGATGCTGAAAAAATTACACCATCTCCCCGCTAAAGGGAACCATGTGTAGATGTGAAGCAGCGGGCGCTAACGCTTACAATGGCGGCGGCGTTGACGCTGGCGCTCAAGGCAGCGTTGCGCAGGAGAGAAAAACTGGGGAGGCGCAAAGCACGCAGTGATGGAGCGGTGTTTCCTACTGGAACATGCCAATCGCTGCTAATGGGCAATGAGAGACAGAAGACTCCGACTGGACACAGAGACCCGCAGTCCGCTTTTAGTTAACGCGCACGCTGCGAATTTTTATTGTTCAACAACGCACAGGAGAAATCTCCCACCGGCACCACCTTGCAGGTCAAGATCCAGTGCCATATATACGGGGTGGCCAGTGAACGGTTGTGCAACGCGAGCAGTCGGTTTTTTTCAATCAAGAAACTTGCTAGCAGACGCTGCCTGCGTTGGCGTTGCGAGGCGAGAGAGGCGGAACGTAGGAGAGGAGAGAGGGGGGAGGGGACGCGCATGCGCAGTGGGAGTGTGGACGCCGCAGGCAGGGGATACCTAGAGGAGAGAGGGGGGGGGAGCGGAGGAGAGAGAGAGGGGGGGACGCGCATGCGCAGTGGGGAGGTGTGGACGCCGCGGGCAGGGGATGCCTAGAGGAGAGAGGGGGGAGCGTAGGAGGGGAGAGAGGAGGAGGCGCATGCGCAGTGAGGGTGTGGTTTCCGCGGGGAGGGATGCCTAGGGAGGAGAGAGAGGGGGAGAGGAGGCTTTTTATTTTTATTTTTTTAAAGGTTTTGCGCATGCGCAGTAAGGGAGGCCACGCGGCACACCACCACCACCACAACCACCACCACCACCGGATTAAGCTTTCGCCATAAGATGCTTCACATCTAAAAAAAAGTATGTTTGAGCAGTACTGAAGCCTTGCGCAAAAGTCAAGCGAGACACCACGAGCATCGTTACCTGCCTGCCCTACGGCAGGCTGCCTGCAGACTTGTCAGCACCTCCAGTACAAATGGCCATTCCATGCCCTATTTACAGTGGAGCGTTATCCTGGCATTAATCATGGATAAGATTACAATAAACCTGGAAAGCGAGAAGCTAAAACATGGGCAGTGCTCTTTAGCGTAACTATAGCTTATTAGGATATGACCATTTATGACATCTGGCTGAGGCTACAATGAACAATCTAATTTAACCATACCTTTTTTATGACTGCCTGCAATATTTTGTATAAATGTATCGTTGATATTACCCATCGAAATGAGATGGGCTTCATCACGCAGCAAAATTTGTGGTACACATATTCACGTCTCTGATGTATTTTGCTGTTTTACAAAGTATATCTTTGAATAAATGGTTTCGTTTGGGATGTCATAGAACAAATAATTATGTAGCAATACTGTCATAGATGGGCGCCCTCAGAAAAGTTGCCATTTGCATCACTGAAATGAAGACTTCGCCGCTTCTGTGTGTGATTTCCCTATAAGGGCAATGCTTAGAATGGGAGCTTTACACTTGGTTCGGTGTAGCGGCAGCTAAAGCTCGTGGAGGAATGCGGTGCTATGGTTTGTAAGGATTAGTAAGCAACAGAACTTGAACCCCAAGTGGCATCACCAATAGATGATCGTGGGGGGCACAGATTATGGCATATTGGTGAGAACACGCTGCAACATGTCAACGTTGACGACGAACCAGAAGGAGGGCAAGACATCTGTTTGGCCAAGTTGCATCATTCTTGATGTGAAACAAATGAGCGCTAAAAAACGAGGACATAAACAAGAGGTACACAGCACCTACCCTGTGCGCCTGTTGTTTGTCTCCGTTTCTTAGCGCTCCTCTGTTTCGCACTAGAAGGAATGTTATTTGACATTCGAGGCTGCAACTAGTCCTGAGAAAGGAGGTTTCTAAACCATCGTTGATCATAGAGGGCTCCTTTCAGACAAAGCCGTCGGTAAGTGCAACTAGACGCTGGGACCCCGGAGCTGCTGCATCAAGCTGGAAATCGGTTTGATATAACTAAATCTGTAAGCGCGCTTTAACAGCGAAGATGCTGAAGCTTGACTTAAAACGTTCATGCGTCAGCGAAAAACCGCCCACCCCATTGCTTAGCAGCAACCAAGCCACAGCTGCGTACCACCTGGGCTTAACCTCGCCTAGCTGCGCATGCGTCGAGGAGCAGAGGCCGCCACACCACGCCCACCGGTGCAAACAGTCCGCGTAGCCACCGCGCTGAGCTCTGCCACAGCTGGTGGGACGTCAGCATAGCCACTCATGGCCGCGCGCCGCTGCTGTTGTGACGTAGAATAGCCGCGCAGGGCCGTCGTGACGTAGCATAACCGCGTATGGCCTGCGCATAGCCGTGTCGTAGCTAATATAGCCGCGTCACAACAGGTTTTGCCGTCAGCACTGTCGCTTAGCAACCGCGTATGCATCGTAGCTCCTGTAAGTGTAACAGACTGCTTAATCACTCGGGCCGTGTTTAAGCAGTCTGTATCCATGGATCCACCGAAGAAGGTGCGCACGGCCGAAGAAGGTGCTTACCTTGAGTCTCGGCTGCGGATCGAGAGTGTAACCCTCAATGGTGATTGGATTCCTCCTACGGGACCCATGGAACGGCAGCGACACGGCAATGACGAGTGGACCCGGGATTATAACCCGGACTATGCTCGGTGAGAGCGCGATGCGGACGCGGCAAGAAAGCGGACTATTCGAAGTTTGGCCCGGCGTGGCGCGAGCCGAGCACAAGCGACGAAAGCATCAGCCAAGTAAAGACCTAGCATCAGCCGAGAATGCCACGTTAAGCCCTGAAGTCGACCAGGTTTGCTGTCCTCTAAGCTTTACATGGCTAGTGTAAGCTTTATTTTTTTTCTTAAAAACCACCGGTACTGCCAAGTAAGAGCACTGCAGTTAGTGAATTCTTAGCAGAGCTTCGGACTTTTTTCTTGCTATGGATGTGCTTCGTTCTATAGAACGAAGCACGCCCGTAGGACTACGGAGTAGTGTGAGATTTCTATCATGCTGCTTTGCTGCCTTTGATGTATGCGTTGCTTGCATTAACATGCATGAGGGAATATCTGAAGTCTAATGTTATTTTTATTTGGCGCAGGGTTTTCCCTGTGGATATCTTTGTGGTTATCGCATATCATGCCGAGGCTGACAACTGGTACACTGATTGCCGACTCATCCCACCAACTATTTTGTCATCGGACCTTCTTGACAGTCCGTTCAGCAAGTCTCTGTACCCTGTTCGTCTGGTAAGGTGACTAATTTCCGGCTAGATTAGAGAACCTGAAAGGCACTCGAAACTATGAATTCATCTTTGGATATGCCGTGTAGACCACATATATAGTGCTAATGAACCAGTCTGCCAGACCTCACATATTAATTACTATTAATCAATATAAAATATAGAGGGGTATGAAAGCTGTCTTCATCGGTAATGTACAAGCCACCGACAAGCAAGCAGCTTCCCCAACAGCGACATCTTTCCTGTGACGGCGCTGGTAATCAGTAGAAAAGGTATCGTTTCATTTCGATTGAAACTATTGGTTATGGCTAACAAGCAATACTCTGTAGACAAACCAAATAGGCAAGTATTGGCGACCGCATGCAGCAAGCTGTGTTGCGTTCGGATTCAACCTGGTGGTAGGTATATTATCACTGCGCTAAGCTATATGAGTGATTGGACGACGGGCGGCTATGCGGCACCATGATTCATTAAGAAAGTGGATGAGTAGGCCTGGCTCGTATTTATTTTATTTATTTATTATTTATTTTTGTTACGCTCAATCGCCGAAGCATTACAGAGGGGAGCGGGTTACAACATGAAAAAAATACAAAACAGCGAAACAAAACGTGCTATTTTATACATGAACAAGACTAAAGCAAATAACACCTCTATTCAATGAAACGGAACAAAAGTGAAACGTAAAAAATATAAGGGAATCACAAAGAGAAAATAGTGAGTGTGGTAAAGTTATACAATACTAGCAACAAAATGTAAAATTAAGAGAAATGACACACACACACACACACACACACACACACACACACACACACACACACACACACACACACACACACACACACACACACACACACACACACACTCAAGAATCTGCTGGAAAAACGCCGGCATCTTGACACGTGTAGGCAGAAAGTTCGTAGGGAGGGGGAATAGATCAGATGACTAGGGAGAGCTATCGGGAAGTAGGTGAGCTGATAAAGAATGACTAAAGAGGGAGTGATCAGAGATGGAAACGATGTCACCTGGTAGATGATTCCAATCGTTTGATGTGATCGGTATGAAGGAGCAAGAAAATGTGTTTGTGTAGCAGAAAGTACCTTTAACCTTGTGTTTGTGGTCAATACGAGAGGAATGATATGTGGGAGGCGTAATGAGCTCACTACGCAGTAATCGGATGATGGTAGGTCTTATGGAAAAGGCAAAGGCGAAAGCCATGCACATGGGAAGCCGAATTTCTCCGCTTTGGAATAAAATGCATTGCAGGCTAGCCTATTTACATGCAGAAACAAAGCTTTCTATATTTTTTTATACTTTTAACACGAAAGTGTTTTATCCCGGGGTTCACCATGACTTCACTCACGTATTTCCCTCACGGATATGACGTTGAAGATGCACCCTAATAGGTGACAAAGAAAAAAAACTAGAAGAAAAAGTTCTGTCCCCAGGAATCAAAGCTACGACCCCTCGCTCTGCAGCGCGTGGCGCTAAATGACTCGGCCACAAAGCGTACGGTCTCCGTCATTCTAACGGCGAGTTATTTATATACGCCATTTACCGTTGGCGGTGCTCACAGCTCAGTGGCACTTCAGGGTGTTATTGTTATCAATAACAAGATGGCGCGAAGGGCGCGTAGTAAAAGTCGTTGCCGCGCTCGTTGCGATGCGCGCGTGCCTCCTACCTATTCGTACTTTGCCCTACAGGGCGTGGACGCCCGTGCGTGCGCGCTTATCTCGAAATGGAGGCAATTTGTACGTCCTGTGTTTTTACAGGACGTACAACAGCGCACGAAGGTCACTTCGCTTGCTGCAGCGGCCGCGTTTGAGAACGGAGCGCGCTGCTCACACATAAACAAGTAACAACTGTGACAACTGTTAGCTTATGCTCGTCCTCTCTATACTTGCGCGTTCGTTTCGTACGTCCTTCATTGTGGTCGAGCAACACGTTTTAAGAGTCCAGCTGCGACAGTTGTTAGTTCGCGCTCTACTTGTGTGTGTTCTTTCGGTGCGTCATTTGTGCTTGAGCCGTACGCTGCATGTATTGAGCTGCTTGCCGTTCTTCGCGTGGCATTCCGAATTGTAGCTGTCGCATTCATTGCTTCACCCTTGCGGTGAAGCTTACTTTATATGCTTGTTGGTGCCATCTTTGCGCATTGTACAATCTCTCATTTATCAATGCAAAATAAACACCCAACTACCTCCGTGAAGACAGGCTTCACTTTTTAGTTATACCGATTCCTATGACAGAGAGATCAGCCATCTTTTTTGTACTATGCATAAACTAGGCTTTCTGTTCAAGAAATACTTCCTGCGCTAACAGGCAATAAGTGCGAAGCGTTTCTGTAGAAAGCAAAAGCACTTTGATCTATCTATCTATCTATCTATCTATCTATCTATCTATCTATCTATCTATCTATCTATCTATCTATCTATCTATCTATCTATCTATCTATCTATCTATCTATCTATCTATCTATCTATCTATCTATCTATCTATCTATCTATCTATCTATCTATCTATCTATCTATCTATCTATCTATCTATCTATCTATCTATTATCCAAAATTGCCATTGTAGGGAATGAGTGCATGACTGACGGGTTATGATGGCTGTCGTGTACGCCATGAAACGCTTTTCCCCAGTCATCTACGGTGCATACCCGCAGGCCACGGCCCATAGTAGACAGGTATGCGTTACAGGTGATTCACAGTCGATATCAACCCACGAACAGAGAAAGTAAGAATCGAAACTTTAACGCATGAGGGTAAGTGTAAAATTGAAACTTTATTCTAAGTGTCATTTTTGGTTTTTGATAATGTTAAATGTGGAATTTATTGCACGTCATTTCCCCGCATAAAGTTTCTGTCTACGCAATTTCTTTCAAAGGAGACAAGCAAAAATGTTAGACCTCTTCTAAGAAACCGAAACTGAAAGTGCCAGTTTTGCGTGCGCCATGACATTTGCTTGATATGTAGTAATGTGTTGGTTATTTAACAGTCATGTTAAATGGGAACATGTAATAACGCTTTAATAGCATTTCCAACACACCATTTTTAAACTTAAAAGCCATAACTTCTCATCAGGTGGAGACGCAACGTCCTAGATGTGTTGTTTACGCTCAAGGACATACATGTTAGCGTGCCAGTCATCAAATTAGCTTTATATGACGCTGTATGTCAAATAAATAATGAGAACAGAGGCACACTTCATATCTTGAAGCAATTTGGCATCGAGCGTGGCCTTTTCACTGCAAAAGCTTGCCTCACAAATGATCGACATCACATCGCGAAAGCATCCAGTAACGGCTCTGATGGTGAAGAGCAAGCTGGCAAAATGAAGCGAGGTACCATTCGAGAACAGGCAGACAAGAGTAAGGTCCAGGACAGAACAGTCGACAAATATGCACAATTTCAGCACTCCTGATCACCTTAGGTAAGCGCTGCACTTATTTTAAATCCTGTTTGTTGATTTTTTTTCGTATTTTTTCGTATTATCCCGTACGCAAACGAGCTTAACATTATTGGTAATAAATATTTTTCATTAACACGTGACACACTTCCTTAACGCATTAGTGGGTGTTCATTGAACCTGAATAAGGTTGAAGATGGCTGCCAAGGTGCTTCTAGTGTTGGTGCATAACTTTTTGGTTATTTAATGTATATGGTCGTAATATTCATATGATGTCACTTGTTTTGGCTCATCACACGGGCCACAACTTCTATTATGTCCTCACAGAAATCAGGTTTTTTCACTCGGTGGAATTTGAGTTAGGAACATGTGTGTAAGACCCACTTTAATGAAATTTTAGTGATGAAATGTTAACTACAGTAGTACTTTCTGTATAATGCTCACATGTGCCTTAAAACGTTTGCTGCATAAGGTAGACTAATAATCTCTGGTGCTCATTGCTTAAAAGGAAAACAGAACAAAACGAATAAAAAAACTGGCAGATCCCACGCATTGTGGGAATCGGTGTAATGCGAAGCAGCCAGCAAGGAGCAAATCATGCTGGACATAACGTACATGTCAGATTTACATGTTAGGACCTGTCATTTATGTTCGTCATACAGTCGCGTCGCGCAATACTAATTTTGGTGTATATCAAGCTAGCGAACTGGACGCAAGTGCACCATGAGCGTGGCATGTAAATCACGTTGTACATGACATGCATGTCGCGATTTTTATGTTACACTTGCCACTTATTAATGAGAACTAACAGAGAATGATGCCAAGGAAAGTATAGGGGACGTTAATAGAAGTAATTCTAATGTAAATGTGAAGAAAGAAAAGTGGACGAAAAGATAACTTGCACCGGCAGGATCCGAACCTGCGACCTTCGAATAACGCGTCCAATGCTCTACCACTGAGCTACGGTGGCGGTCATCCCTCCGTGCACTTTATAGGGTATATATGTGCATTTAAACGTGGGAGCGTCAGTCAGCGCCGCCTGTTGCCATTACGGCGAGTGTGGAACACTCTTTCTGCCTGTAGGCGTCACGTAGCACGTGATCTTATTAAGAGCTGGCAGCTGACTAATAATCCCTCGCATACCACCTGAAGGCAACAAGTCTGCCAGAAGGAGACCCTCGCTATGAACGAAGGAAAGAAGTGTGAACTTAAGGGCTCGTTTGCTTTGTTAAACACATTATTAATGAGAAGTAACAGACAATGATGCCAAGGAAAGTATAGGGGACGTTAATAGAAGTAATTGTAATGTAAATGTGAAGAAAGAAAAGTGGACGAAAAGATAACTTGCCACCGGCAGGAATCCGAACCTGCGACCTTTGAATAACGCGTCCGATGCTCTACCACTGAGCTACGGTGGCGGTCATCCCTCCGTCCACTTTATAGGGTATATATGTGCATTTAAACGTGGGAGCGTCAGTCAGCGCCGCCTGTTGCCATTACGGCGAGTGTGGAACACTCTTTCTGCCTGTAGGCGTCACTGCCTGTAGGCGTCATGTCCACTTTTCTTTCTTCACATTTACATTACAATTACTTCTATTAACATCCCCTATACTTTCCTTGGCATCATTGTCTGTTAGTTCTCATTAATAATGTGTTTAACAAAATAAACGAGCCCCTAAGTTCACAAATTTTTCCTTCGTTCATAGCGAGGGTCTCGTTCTGGCAGACTTGTTGCCTTCAGGTGGTATGCGAGGGATTATTAGTCAGCTGCCAGCTCTTAATAAGCTCACGTGCTACGTGACGCCTACATGCAGAAAGAGTGTTCCACACTCGCCGTAATGGGAACAGGCGGCGCTGACTGACGCTCCCACGTTTAAATGCACATATATACCCTATTGAGTGGACGGAGGGTTGACCGCCACCGTAGCTCAGTGGTAGAGCATCGGACGCGTTATTCGAAGGTCGCAGGTTCGAATCCTGCCGGTGGCAAGTTATCTTTTCGTCCACTTTTCTTTCTTCACATTTACATTACAATTACTTCTATTAACGTCCCCTATACTTTCCTTGGCATCATTGTCTGTTAGTTCTCATTAATAATGTGTTTAACAAAGCAAACGAGCCCTTAAGTTCACACTTCTTTACTTGCCACTTATGTTCGTCATACAGTCACGTCACGCAAATACCAGTTTTGGTGTATATCAAGACAGCAAAACGGCCATGAGCGTGGCACGCAAGTCATGCTGTACATGACTTATCATGATTATTATATTACCACTTGTCATTTATGCTTTTCATACAGTCACGTCACGCAATACCGAACTTGTATATCAAGCTAGCGAGACGGCCGTGATCGCACCATGAACGTGGCATTGAAATCATGGATTTCATGATATCTATTTTACGATCTGTCATTTATGTTTGTCATACAGACACGTCACGCAATACCATTTTTTATGTACAGGCGTGAGCAAAAAGTGTGCAGACCTCGGGATCACGTGGCCGAATGCATCGACGCGCCATCTAGCGACGTGACGCCTGATGCGGTGCGCGTGCGCGTCCCATCGTATCAGTTGGCCTCTCATGTCGCTCTGTCTGACGCTGTTACGGCGCTCGCAGCCAAAACGACAACTGGGTGTCGCTTTGTTTGCTCCACAGAATCTGCTGTTCCTTTACGTAGCGGCTGCGACGGGGCTGGTTCAAGCGCCAGGCTCGCCTCGTTTTAAAGACGATAGTCTTTCTTGGGATACCTAAACGGAGAAATTTTGGTCTGTCTGTCTGTTTCTCTGTTTGTCGGCACGTCGCACGATTCAGTTAGCTGGCCAAAGTTTAACCCCCCTGCCTTACGACCTCCAATCTTGACCGAGAAGCATGTGTTCATACGGGTGAGCGTGGGCAATTAAAAATCAAATATTACGCATACCCTGAGGCACAACATCAATACCTTAGTACTATTCACAGTGTTCCTTTTAAACAAAATCTATAGATACGTAATTATAAAGATCCTAGTGTTTATTACGCGGCGCTGAAAATGCGCCGCTGTGTACAAAACAAGTCTCCGCCCAGTGATTTAACTTCGACGCTGTAGTGCTGCCACCTGGCAGCAGCATAGTTCAACACAAGCCGATGTTCCCCGGTAGCGCTGTAGATGGCGTCCTCTTCTGTTTTATCAATGCCAGCCAGATGCGGCTGATTCATCGTAGAAGAGCGCTGTCTCAGGCAAGGCAAAACATATATGGCCGCTTGATGAAATACGACCCACTCTACAAGACATGATCAGAGAACGCAGAGAAAAGACCGACGACCAAATTTCAGCGGAGAAACGCCGGCGTCCGTCTAAGCGTGCCCGGAAAACGTCCGAAAAACGAGCCCAGCGGCTAGCCCAGCTATTAAATTGTGGTACTCATGCCGCTCATGCAGTGCAGTCGGCACAAGACTATCGTCTTTCGACGACATTTGCAGCGAAGCACGCAGATACGCGGCCAGTTTTTTTTACACCAGTTGATTAGCCGAAGTAAGCATAGCTAGCACTGCATAAGCTGAAGCCAAGCACACAAAATTGAGTTTTCTCAGCCCAGCTAGCCTTTGTCGCGTTAATCCAAGTTAAACTAAATGAGCCTAGTTAAGTCAAAGTAAGTATAGCCGAAACTAGTCATACTTGAGCACGGTATCACCTAATGAACTCAGGCGTAAGTAGGTTTAATTAAGCTTAGTCCAGCTTGCTGTTTTTATGTTACACGAAGTTAAGCTTAGATTAGCCCAGATGATTCGAGGTAAGTATAGCCAAGTCTAATTAAGCATAATTGATCATACTATCTCTTAATTTAGCCGAGCGAAATTAGCCTAAATAAGGCAAACCTTACCGTGGCCAATTAATCCAAGTCGACTTT